>QLOI01006541.1:0-16726 GCA_003313605.1 Tuber umbilicatum
ATTTAGTAGGGCGGGGCGAGTGAGACAGGGTGAGGGGCAGGGTGAGGGCAGGGCCAGGAGGTGCATGGTCCAGCGTCTCCGTGAGGGGTTAAACGGGGAGATAGGAGATAGTTGGCGGAACGATCGAATAGGAGGACGAGCTTCTGTTTCTGGGGGGCAAAGAGTGAAAGTGAAGGCGAGACGCCTTCAATTGACGGAGGTGCAAGATGGTGTGGGAGTGTGGGGGCAGGGGTCGAGAACTAGGAAGAACGGTAATCGTTGTGATTGTGTGCCCCCGTTCTGCTTTACAGCTGTGTGTTGTTCACGAGAGGCGGTTGAAGATGTCAATGGGCTGACTAGCGTGGCCGGAAATAGTTGAACTTTCTGTAACTGTTGGTGGTATCAGAATTGTCATCCCGAGAGAGAGGGGAGGGGTGATATAGATGCGTATCAACAGCATCTCTAACATAAATACCCCCCCTCCGAATCACCTCAATTGCACTCCATCCCCATTCTCATCCCATTCTCATCTTCACAATCATCCTCATAATCATCTTCGCGGCCTTCCTCGTCTCCATCGCCTCCTCCTCACTGGAATCGTTCTCCTCTCCTCCCTCCGAATAAAGGCAAACAAGCATCCAAGCTTGCCTCCCAAACATCAATTGCTTCCATAGCCGCCATTGAGCAATCTCCAAGCTCAACTCTAAAACATACCCCGCTTCCTCCAGGCCCTACTTTCCTCCCCCTCCTCCACAGAATATCATTCGACCCATCTGAAACATTAAACATGTGTTTCTACGACCAACAAATCTTTGTTTGCGGCGACCACAAGTGGGGACGATTCCGAGCTCATTGCAACAAGGAATACCGAACGGGTGAAACCTGTGGTATGAAATTGATTTTCGAAGCGTCTCGCGTCGCCAGTAAGTGTCAGTTATGCAAAAAGCATGAAATTATTTGGAGGAAGATCGCCCAGGCCAAGGAGCGAGTGGCCCGATGGGAAGCCGAAGGCATCAACCCCGTGTCGACCGATAAGGAAAAGGTTAACATCGGTGCGTGGCAGAAGGAGCTGAAGGAAATTGAGATGCAGAGACAAAGCCGGATGCGAACGGTATGAGTTTGGATGGCGCTTGCTAGCGGTGATTTCGTTTGAGGAATATCCTGGTGTTTTGTTTTATTTCTAATTGTGTTTTGGTTATTCGGGTTTCCTTATCGTTCTGGGGTGAAGGATGGATATTGATAGGAAAAGGGTTGAAGTGAGGTTAGTCGCGGGATCCGCCCAGGGTACGGGGGTGGGGGCCGGCAAGGGGGCGAAGAAATGTTCCGAAAGCGTGGGAGGATCCAAAAACAGATCACGCCTATATCTCATTTGTTTTTTGTTTTGTTTTTGTTTTGTTTGTTATTTTTTCGGAATTTTTTTCTTGTCATATCTTGCCTTCCTTCTGCAAGCAGATACAACTTTGCCGATAGCTCAATTGATTGAGTGTTTTCACCATACAGCCGCGCTGCTAATGGGGTTGAGACTGGTTTGACGTTTAGTGTTTTTTTTGTCCTTCGGTCTGGCGTCGATTGTGGCTGGGAAAGTTGCTTTTTTCGGAAACCCGCCCAAAAATAGAACCAAGCGACAAATGACACAAGACTATTGTCTGGCGGCGATCTTTTTTGAGGCTCTGCCAAAGGAATCAGATCAAGAAACGACTTCAAAACAAAAGAACATAAAAGTAGAGTAGAGTAGAGAGCGGGCGTGTAAATCGTATGCCAAATAGGCCCATCCAGACCGTCCATATTCCCCCTACTCCCCGGCCACCGCGACGGAGAGAGAAGGAGAAAAATGCCTGCTTCCCCCCCCTCCCGTCTTCCTTATCCCCTCTTTCCACAGCTACCCCCTCCCATCTTCCTAGATTCCTGCCCGGAGTGCCTGCCCAAGAAAATAGATAGCGATGAATAGTCGGCAAGAATAGGTACCCCTCTTGTCTTGTTTCTCCTCCTCCTTTTTCCCTTCTCCTCCCCACTCTTCCCGGCCTCACGGGGTGTTGAAATCTCAAAAGGACCACCGATAGTCCCCATTAGCAAAGGGGTTCTTGGTGGTGATTCTAGGATAAGAAGGGAGCGGAGGGTTGTTGAGTGAACAAGCAAAGCGGGGTTTAGGACTGAGTTGGCAGCCTCCCAGCCTGTGACTGCCGGCAGCAGCTGGTTAGCTGAACGCGCTCACCCACAGAGTCCGGCATTCTGTGCTGTAGTGGTCCTGCCGCTGCCGATTTATGCTGCGACAGTCTTGTCGATGGACAAAAATGTTCGAATAACGTCCAAGACTGCAGCCTCTGCTGGACAAGAAAAAATAACACTGGATGGGAAGAAGAGGAGAGAGGATATCATTTTGTTGGTGTGGGCAAGATTAAGTGGAGCGGACCACCACAGTAAATACGGCCCTCCCGAGTTCCCGCTGGGAGAGGCGCCAGAGTTGTTCTGCTGACAAGAGGCGGAGGTGAGAGAGTGGGGTAGAAGCAATCAACCAGCCAGCCACAACAAGCAACCAAGGCCTAACCAACCCAACATCATAATAATCTCACCGAGATGCAACCCTCAAAAGCAAAAACAATGATATTATGATACTGGAAATCTTGGAGAAAACCAAGCAAATGGAAGGAGGGATAAAATAAAATAAAATAAAACAAAATAAACCGAAATACCTCCCGAGCTCATTGTTCATCCGGATCTCCTCCTATACTTATGCTATCCTCTCTTATCCTTCCCCCTCCCCCCTCCAACCCCCTAAATCGTCCCCCATCTTGCCAACGCATTTCCTCATTGTATTTTTTTTGCTAATCTGCTGCGTCCAGAGAGAGGTCTGGGGGAACGTGGCAGCTGCTTTGGCTACCGCATGAAACGGGCCTCCAAACGGCAACAAAGCAGCAAATGCAGCAAATACCACTGCTCGCCAGCCCTTCAGTACCACAGCTTCATCAACATACCCTAGACATGAAATTCCAAAAGTGGAGATTCTGAAGCGAAGGGATGATCATCCCATGAAGAAATACTATCTCAATCATCCGTCCCGGCACCCGTCATACCTGTCAAGACGCACGCGACCTCTTCGAGCGATTTAAACAAACTTGTCCTCAAGCTTCTGATTGGCTGTATCGTTGACAAGAACCTATTTTTTTTCGTCTCTATTTACCATAGCTAGTTAATGCGTGTTTCGCTTCATGAGTATACTGCTTCACATATTTACCCCCACATCTGGGGTGGGGAAAGGAGAGGAGCTGTTGGCTGCAGAATGTTAAAAATGGCTGTCGGCGATATTGGGCAACGCTCTCGTGCTGAAAAGTGCGCGCGGACTGAGCCGAGTGCTCGATCGTGTACCTGCAGATCTTGTGAACCCATTTAGTGTCTCCGGAATCTAAGCTCCGGAGTCCGGTCTATTATGGAAACACCGAGCCTCCAATTACCTACAATTACAAGAACTATTTCCCATTCTAGCTTCGAACCGTCTGTTGACAGCTTATCTGAGCATCTGTGTCCTAACCTCTTGTTTTTCTCCCCCGAGCTGCAAGGCAAAGTGAGGCAAGTGCCGGCCAACAATTGTTTGCACCATCCCACCAGGGATCGATGATCTGTTAAAGTATGATATGTTTTCCCATCACAGTAGCGGGGTGTCGATCATGATGCGAGCAAGTAGGTTTGAGGACGGGCCGCGGCTTTACCAACAATCGCGGGCACTTGGCGACATCAGCCACAGCCAGCACTCGTAGTTTAACTAAACCTCAGTCTATCGCAACCAACAGTGCGATGATGAAGAAAGCCCGGGCAACAGTGTGCCCATACAGTATGCCAAATCAGTACAGAGCCCTTCGCAGAGGTTCCATCGTCAATACCCCAATCATGAATTTCTGAACCCCCGCAATAATCGGCCCCAGTTTCCGAAAACAGGGCCCTAGACCCTTTGGGAAGTGTTCGGTTATTGGCTCGAAACGTTTCCCGCATTCTCTGCGTCTTCGGCAAAATTGATCCGGGATTATTGTCATTAATAGAGTCCAAGTACCGTCCACCAATGATAAAGTAGCGAAGCTATGTAAGCATCCTGGTCGAGCTGATCATGAACGAATAGCGATTCCGGTATCCGCCAAGAACTGCAAAGTCCCGCTTGGGAAGTAAGTTTTAACAGGCGCCCGGGAAGACATCTACTAGCGCCTGCCATCAGATCGCCAACAGGTGCACCGCACAGTAGTCCTAGGGAGGAGGGGGATGAAGAAATATTATCAAGTTAGTACTAGTAGAGTGCACTGTTCTCGATAATACCGTACAGTACACCACATGAATTGCGGAAAGGAATCGAGCTCTTGCCAGCTGAACCTACAGTTAGCCAAGTTTTTACCGGAGCCTATGGAACATCTCGACTTTGGTTCCCGTACTGTAGCAAAGCTGAAATTCCTCTACCGCACAGATATATTCCTTTGGTTTTGGCCGTCCTTTTGCAGTCCCCGCCCACAAACGCCCACTCTAGCAAGATCCTCCCAGACGGGACAGACCGCGCTGTTTGGAATACTGGGCGGTCCGAGAATGGCTAGGGTACAAGGAGAGCACAAAGTGCCTCAATGCCTTACCCCTCCCCCGGCAGGTGGGATACATGGAGGGTCTACGGGGCTGGGCTATTGGGGGACGCTATTACGAGCGAGCCGAGTGAGTAACTCAGGTAGAAAGGCAACATCAAAGACGAGAATTTGGTTAGCGGTGATGGCAAAAGTATAGTCTCAGAAGAAAAGTGTTCCATCTATCAAGATTGGGCCATCCCATAGCACTTTTATAGACAGAACTTCCCCACTTCCAGTCAGTAGCATCCCACTCAGTTGAATTCTAGAGACGCAGCGGAACTCACACGTTCACTACCACTGCCTACCAATACTTTTCGTGGCGTGAGCCGTGCGATAGGGGCAGAGTTACTATTTCACCCTGCAGATAGTACGGTGTGCACTCGAATACTGCCGGGCCCTTACTGGGCCATACGTGCCATACTGTGCTGCACCATCCATACTCTCTTCCCTCGCCCCACGAGTATCATCCTTGCGTAATTAATCCCGCCCCCGTATGCCCTCATCCAATATCGTAGACCCCCCACTTGGCAGGGGTTGGATACGGAAGATAGCAAGTGAGTGAGTAACAATGGCTTTCAACACCTCCCCTCACAGGTGCTGGTTCGATCGCTGACCACTTCCCCGATCAGTCTATGATATGACATGTTTTCCGTCTCTCCGCTCCCGGAGTGAGCGAGGTTAAAGTCCGCTGTGTATGGAGTGTTTCCTCTGCCCTTTTCCCGGCTTGCGCGCCTGATGTACGGATTAAGGGTGTCGACGTGCTTTCGCGAAGACACCTGGTGTCATGTCGCATGTTGCGAAGTAGGCTACGATAATACATTGTCTACTATTGTTATTACTACAAACATGTCTCGTTGACCTTGCCGGGCGTGATGGGTATGAGGGTGGATAACCCACCCATCTGCCGGGTCACTAAATCGCCGGAGGAATTGGAGGACGGGAGCAAATCATTACCTCCATTAAGAGAGAGGGTAACTCAGTGAAACTTCAGCCAAAGAAGATACCTCAATTGCGCCCTGGTAACGAACTATAAGGAGAAATGCGGTAGAGATAAGAGCAGCGTAGTGCCTTACCGGTATCGTAGGCTGTTTCGGCTAGCAAGCGCAAGCGACCATTGATGAACTCCGGCGCCCTTTACTCGAGTGCTCGAGTGCATGTTGATAGGGCGGGGTGTTGCTCCCAGCACGGCACGATCAGGTGCGCTCGGCGCAGAGGCTGGGACCACCGTGCCTGCGTTTGTACTTTGCACCATAGAGCCTACCCTCACAAAACCCACTATCGACAGGTATTTCAACCCACAACTATGACACCAACAGAGTTTTTAAAATTCCAGCTCTAGATTTTCCCCAACCGGTGATCTTATTTGGTTACAGGACCATTTTCTTGTTCGCCTTCTGGTTGGTACCGTAGAGGACCCAAAACCCCGTATGGGAAGGAGGACAGTGAGAATCGCGCGGGGAAAGAAGGAAATTGTTTGCTGAACAATCAGTCAAGGGGCTCCCCGATTAGCTATAAGTTAGTCGGCTACTTGTGGGTCTTCGGTTCTTTCAGGCGTTCTTTTGTGGGTTTCGGCACAGAAGACTTTCCCGGTGATGAATCCTCTCGGTGATGCCTGTCTTGTTAAATCACAATCACACAGTTGGGAGGGAGGTTTCGACCTCAAGTTGTTCACTTCCCGGTCTGATCAGAAAGGGATTGCCGATAGAGAAAAATCCATATTGATGGAACGATGGATGGGGAACTTCTCTCAATGAACTGTTCTTCACTTGGCGGTGTCCCCTGTTTCTTGTCTCCTTAACACCTCCTATATACCAAACTATCCATAAGGGTTGACGAACTACTGACCAAGAAACAACCCGTCATGCCCATAATGATTCTCTCAACTCACGATGAGTCCTACCCCACGCCCTACAGTGCCCTATTAGGACCAGTATGGCAGTGCCGGTAATATCTGAAAATGAGACAGTTTTTTTTTTCTTCGCCGGTTGGGTGGCCGTATGACAATGCCGATTTCAAGGGTATCCGGACACCTTGGCGCGAATTTGTGTGGCTTGGCGCCAAGGTGTCCTGATATCAAAAAAATCAGTTATCATACTGCCAGTTACAAGTACCTTTTTATCTGTGCCCAATTTATCTAAAGAACGAGGACTGAGTCAGGTATTTTCGAGAGAGTTTTAATTCAGTTCCTGCAATACAAGACTGTAAAACTCGGACAATCCGTAAGAAACGGATCTGAGCTTCTAAACAGCAATAAGCTTAGCTACCGGTAGACAAGCTAAGAACTTTATGAGTACCCAGTATCATAGTTGACGAGATTAAGGAAGTTTAACTCGCTCAAGCCATACTACGTCAGGTAAACATTATTCCTTCTCGAGGCGGCCGCGGAAGGCAGAGGCTTGAAGGGTAGTGGATCCTCCGAGTTACGGTATTTCCCATCGCTCCCAAGCAGGGCGCTATATGCGGGATTTCCTAGTCTGCACTCACCAACTACATTCTCTCACTCGCACACACCGGTACTGTAGTGTGTATGGCACCGCGGATACAGTAACTAAGGATCGGAGGGATACGGGGGTGATGAAAAACACGAAGGCTAACATCAAAGAAAGCGCTAAAAAAGGCATTCTAGGAACACATCTACACACAAAAACAGTATCAGAGACAGGGAAGAAAAAAGGAACTGCACAGCGCAAACATCCAAATTCGCATCTCGTCTCATATGATTTCTCGTCAAACTTTCCCCGTCCCAACGGCGAAACCAAACCAAAAAGCTCGCTGGCAGGTCATCTGTAATCTCCCGGGGCCTCAACAAGGGGTGCCGATTGCACCACACTTGGGATTACGCCAGGCCTGACCTTTGTATCCTTCATCTCGTGCGGACCTGGCGATGCCGCGGCATCACAGACCGGGCCGGGATCTTCCCGCTTCCGGAAGAAACGCAGGAAGACACCCAGAGCGAGGGTCCCCGTTATCGCACCGATAGCCACTCCGGCAATCGCTCCCTTCGATAAAGCTCCACCACCGCCACCGCGTCCGGTGGAGGCGGAAGTGGAGCACGTGGACGACGCCGTTGCGGAAGGATTCGAGGTATTCGCGGTCACCGCCGTCAAATTATACTTGCAAGACTTTGTATACCAAGCATCGTACAAGCCCACCTCGGTGGAATTGCATGTGGTTGTCCAAGAGGTGCAGTCGGGCCTTGGCTGGGAGCATACACAGTTGGAGGTTAGTTCCGTGCAAATATTCGCCTTATCAAAGCAGCTGCGCGCGCAACCGGGAATTCCGGCGAGGTCGACAAGTGGCTTTCCCGGGCACTGCGTATCATACCAGTCTTCCGTACGGTTCCAACAATCCCAGTTCACACTACCATACATGAGCAACGGGGAGGGGAAAGAAAAAGTAAGCGGGAAAATCGTGGAGATTGCAGAAGGGCAGTTGCAGAAACTTACGTCCAAGCACATATCAGGGGATTCGGCCTTTCGCAGAAGCAGTCTACCATCCTCCTTTGTCCGCAGTCCAGCAACGAACCCAATATCCTATTCAATTTATCAGCTTTTCAGGACCAAGTTGGAAGGCTCGAGGCGAGCGGGCGAACAAGGAGTGTAATGAGGAGGAAGAAAGGCGTACGGAACACAAATTTTCGAGGAACATTCGGGCATTTTGCTGAAATCCAAGTCTGCGCCTCTCAATTGAAGCGCTCCCCCAGCGCCGGAAGTCAATAACGACATCAGACTAACCAAGCACAGAATGCTCCCGGCCAATTTGAACTGAAGATCAATCATATCGAAAGCCTAGCAACAGAATGTGGTATGTCGGAATGTGGCGTGGGCGGGGAGCTTGGTCGAGAAAGCTCAGATTGAGAGAAGGAGCAAAAGTCACAATGAAGCGCTGAAATCTCCTTCTTATTCAACCGACCAGCTGGTATTATGGATATGATTGTGTTGCGGGGCGGAAATGTACGGGTAGGTGCACCAGGGCGCTTGATTCGATACGTGAACAGGTGTCTAAGCCATTACTACCAAAATGTACCAGTAAAGTCGTGACAAGGTAACGACGGGCCGGGCAAGAGGAAAGTTATCTATGTATTATGTGCGACGTAAGATCAAAATTAATTCTTGTCTGGACTGGTCACTGCCTTGTTGCGGCTGTAGGATTACCGTCACTCCGCAGAAGCCTTCATGAAGCGGAGTTTCTCCTTAGAGGCGATTACTGTGGCCTCATGGGGGCACTGCGCAATTGGGGTCTGTGTGGGGGAGGGCCGTTTCATGAGCAAAGAGAAACTCCGTTTTACGAAGACTTTTTCTGGGGAAAACGTCTACAGGTACCACCACTTGTAGCCATCGGTACTTGGCTATGTACCGGTATGTGGGTGACCGGACGGTCAGGGATTAGAAGTGCCAAAGTTTCTTGCTTGTCTGAGCAATTTCTACCCAAACCCACTCTTTTATTTCCTATGAGGGTAAAGCAGTCAAGGCCTCCAGAATTCCTTAATGTCCCGTCACCAAGTCTACCCAAGTAGGAGTTTAGTGGCCGAGCTTGGACAGTTCGCCCCAAAATAAAACCCTCCATTTACGCCTTCGGACTCTACCACTATATTTTGTCGACGCGGAGCAGGAAGAAAAAACGGTAATAAACTAAAACATATCGCACGAAACACAAGATCGGATTGATAGAATTTCACTGTAAGAAAATTCATGACGGACAAGAACCTTATCCCGAGCAAGTTAGCAGAACTGCGAGCAAAATCGACTAGAACCCCATTTTCGTCATTTATCCGCGACGATATAAAGGGGCAACAACAGAGTAATGCCGGAGGGAGCTGTTGAGGTGCAACTTCTCGAAAGTTTTCATGCATTAAAGCTAGCTCAGCTTTTCAAGACCGGCCGATGGCGGATAGGTTTTCATTCCCAATACCAATAAAAGATCTCACGCGCGTAGACTCTCGGTGTCCAAACAAACGGGAGGGCTGAGGGTGAGGGGCTTTTGGGAATATGTCAATATCATACCAAAAGGAGAGGAAGATGTGGTACTGTACCGTATCATCTCGAGTTATTGCGTTTCGTCAAGTTTAAGGTTGCATGGCGCCAAGCACCTGAAATCGACCCAATAAGCAACCAAAGTCAGCTACATAATTGAGGAAGACTCCCAGGAATCTCCCATCTTTGCGCTCTGCTTGTTTTCCCTTAATTTAATGAGTACAGTACTGTAAAGTACTAGAGAAGTGATATAGATTTTGATATTCAGGTGCTGGTGCTCCGGAACAGGCAAGGTCGGTTTTTAGCTATCCAATAGGATGCGATAGAGTGTGTGGCGAATCACTCGCCCACAAGGTCCTATCAAGCAATTCAGTGCACTCAGCCACCTTGAGTTTGACACCTAAAACCAACTTTGCCCTCTTAGGAGTGCTTGTTCCACAGGATCTGTGTATCCTGCCTAATACTCACCCAATCAAAAATCAGGGTCCATAAATCGAAGAGGAGAGATTCCTGGATATTTCTATGGGGAGCTTTCCCCAATTATTTTGTTTTTATGAGGGTGCGCTGCGATTACTGGTAAAGTTGGTTTCGGTTGTCGATCATGTTGTCCTGCGAAAACCAGGAAATCTTTGCCAAGATTTTTGCCCACTCTTGATTCCCGCGAGTATCGTACTACTCTAAGGGAGGCGTTTTCAGTTTTTACCGGTCAAAATTCGGTAACCATACGAGGGCGGAATACCGGCTCTTCTTTTAATGAGGAAGAAAAGTCAGGCAAACCCTCAACCACTCCTACTACAGTTGTTCCACGGTATGCCATAGTCCACTGCTCTCCGAGTGGGGTGAATGATCTGCAAACTAGTTGCACCCATTTTCCCTCAGTCACCGTTAGCCCCCGAGCACAGCATCCTTAAGTAACGCCTTGTCCAGCAAAAAGCCGTATAACTCGAGTAAGGGGGGTAAAATTGGTACTGTGCCAACTAGCAACTGTGGTTGGCCGAGGAGCCGCAACGGCTTATGGTGGCACTGGCACGGCAATCGTTCGTAGCACGCAAGAAATAGCCAAAAACAGGGCAATGAATAAATAGACGCCCGGATACGCACCGATTTTCTGCCACTCTTCGGCTTTTGTGAACCCCTGTTTTCGGGTACTCGGGTGGCCTACAGTGCTTCTCGCCCGCTACGAGCAGGGGGGGTAAACCACAAGGCACCCAATTATTACTATTAATACCTCACGGCTAGAAAGTTGGAAACTGTGTAAAGCGTCAAAATTTAACGCTCCGCAGAAAGAAACATCGAAAACAACACCGTACGGTACTTGTAGCCATTCTCGCTCAGGTCTAATCGTGCGGATGGACTGACCCACTGCCCCAACGGGATACCCTCCGGAAAACTTTCTGTCGGTTTCGCGTGGGTGGGCTGATCCAATGAGGAGCGAGATGCAGGGCGTATGTAAGCGAGCGAGTGATCTCCCATGACGGTGGGATGGTGAAGTCGTTCCAGCTGCAAGCTATTAGCACGCACAATCTACTGGGGAAATGATAAGGGGACCTACGGAGGAGTCCAGAAAACTTTAGCGACCTATCAACCACCTGAGAGAGGAGGGAGAGGGAAGAAATGCATTGTCACCATTCCCCCAGAAGTAAATCTTAGTCCTGATATTCTGGTACGGGTACTCAATCCTCCATCGATATGCGAGTTTGCCGAGGGAACATGCTAAACGGAAAGCTTCCCCCAAATCTCTATTAAGCAATTAGCCACCGCCACCGCGAAATGCCCAGGAGAAACAAAGGAGATGTGGCGGTTGTCGGTTGGCGATAAAGTTGAAGATTTGTTTTGGCGGGGAGAGAGAAATACGATCCAATTGAATGAATGTTGGGATTCGTTTCGGGGATTGGTGGGTTGATGATCACTTTACAGAAAACCATTGATCCCGGGTAAGGCTCATATGACCTTATTGTATGCCCGTTCTGACAAACAATACCCATATGACACTTAACCGACCAAAACCTCTCAAGAGAGTCTACTCATTCGATAATATAATATATTTAAATACAAGTATTCGAGTTAAATACGCTTCTCCTATCCAAGCAAAAAAATTTGTATGATTTTAGACTCCACGAGGAATCACTCGAGGTTCAATCTCTTTCCGTATCCTATCGTTCGGGCGCCAAGGAGGGAACACTAGCACCGGTACGACACTTGGATCGGAATAGGGGTCCTCATCTCGGATGGGTTTAAGATTGGAGTTCGCCACCAGCGCTGATAGCGATCAGTCCGCATTCGAACCGAAGCCATCTGCCAGTTCGACCTCTGCGGGAGCTGGATTGACTTTGTCTGTGGGTGGGCCGATCCCCATTCTTAAATTTTATATAATACGGTAAACTTAGGGGAAAAAAAGACTGTGTCCAAGAAATGGGCCGAATGGCCAGCTGGACTTACGTTTCAGGACGGAATTGTCCTTTTCGGGTTAAGCTTGATCCCTGAGTGCTCTGGCGTTTCCGGAAGCGGGAAAACTCGGCTGAGCAGTTGCCTTTTTTGGCTTAACGGGGCTGGGTAATTGTTTGCCTAAGAATAGTCAGCGCTCAAATGTAGCTTTGTCTAGAGTTCACTTTTTGTTTTACTCGTATAGGTACTGTATAGGTATGATGCTAGAAATTTTTGGAATGACTGGCGATCCGAACCAGACCTCGTCAGTGAGTAGACTATTTAGAGGCTTCTTGGCGGGTGGTCCATATCCTGAACATGTCCGAATCTCTTATCCAAGGTCAGAGGACCACTACTAGTAATAGTACTGTGCAGTAGAGTAGAGTACAGTACTGCACAGTAGAGTACGAGGAGGGGTACGATAAAAACCAAGCATCAAATTGCTCCAACACACATAATTCTGCCCTTTTTTTATTATTCTTTTTTGACTTTGCAACGCCAAAGTACTTTGTTTTTTGCTATACGTATCGTGAATGAAGAGGTTCATGGATTGCTTGATAACGGCCAAGCGAGCGGGGCAAAGGAAATAGGAGGTGAGCACGAACCCTAGCCCTACAGAAACAGACACATTAACTTGTCTAGAATTAAGCTGTGATATAAAAGTAACTTATCTTACTGTAGGAAAATAGGTACGGCACTGTACTTTTGGTATTGTCTGGCTGGATCCCGTGTCTCTCAGGACCACGAACGTACTCGTATCATAAAGGAGGACAGGCGCTCATTCGACTGAGCCTTATCTGATAAATGCTCCGTTGCTCCCCTTTTTCCCGAAGGATGGGACAAAGAAATCAAAGAGAAAAAGGACAATGAAGAGGAGATAGGAGCCAGCTACTACGTTCCGTCTGACTGCGGTGTCGAAGCGCCAACGCCCACATCGATCGTCTACAGTACTGCACTTCTACCATTAAGTTAGTCCTGAGCCCCATGGTACCTATGTTTGCTTCGACCGTTTGTCTTAAAGTCGTAGTTTCTATTTCAGGCTAGGTCTTTTTTCGGGGGCAAGTACACTCCCATAGTTTATGCTACTATCCCGGTTTTTATGCATCCACTCTCGCAACTCGGGAATCTCGCGGCGCCGGAGGAGACTGTACGAGTATCTCCCGTCCTATCCCTTTCCCGCACCAGCAGTCGATCCCGCGTGCTCGAGCAGACGGCCGGTTTCGGCATTGCAGTTTGTCCGGCACGCCCGGTCGGAAGATAATACGGTAGATTTCTTCACCCGCCTTGCGGGTCGGCTTGCTAAATGTACGATTACAAGCGGTTTAGATGGTGCCGGGTTGCTCGTTTGAAAGGAGCGTTACGGGCGCAACGAGACAGAAACGACTGTCATCACAAACCTCAGAAAAGAGATAGGTATGATAGACTATCTCGTGGCAAACCTCACAAAAGCCGATCGAACAACTCATGGATTCATCTTCGCCACATCAACAAAGTCTGCTAGGGTTGGAGTGGGAGGCGGCCTCTTGGATGGTGCCCAAAAAGTCAGGGACCTATACAGTACCGTTCTCAACTGGCGGATGGTTGTGTTGATGTTTGAGTTGAGTTTCTTGCAGGTTTTCCTTTGTGAGTATCCTTTTGAATTCTGGATAGATCATATTGGAGCGATATCTGTGGTTTCGAGTTTATCTGTGTTGATGCTCCCCGCCCTATCAACCAGTCTGTAAAACAGTATGCACTCGAGTATGGTGGGGTACATGGCTCCAGCGCCAACAAATATGCGAGGCTCTTACAAGTAGTGTATGATCCATCGCACTTTCGTTTGGGTTTGGTGAGGATAACTGCATAAATTTATCGGTCGGCTGCGTGCTGTAATACACGACAGCATGTTTTTGAACAATCCTTCATGGTTGGTTGCTGGTGCAGTTACAATGATAGACATGCTGATCCATCAATACCAATCAGCGGTTGCTGGCGCCTATTCCCTGCCTTCTTTGTGCTAGTAGAAGGTTTCACTTTCATGTGAGCCACCAAATCTGAATCAGGGACCCTTTCAAGCTTATAATCGAGGCCCGTCCCACTTTCTCCTGATTTTCCCCTCTTTTGTTATTTCTCCGCTTCACGATTTTCTTTTTAACGTTACTTTTACGTTCTTTCTATTTTCCTTTCTTCGTTCCTTTTTTATTTGGAAGTTTTACACTCCTTACAACTGGCTTGTCTTCATTCTTTTTCGCTCTTTCACTGCTGAATTAGTCACCCCTAAACGCTCGCGCTTATTCCGTACGGGTACGGTTCGATATTTTACGATGCGAAAATCATTCATCACCGCATTTCTCTTCCTCACTCTTGCTCAGGCCAAGGTTAGCTTCAACACAACTGTTAAAGGTTTCGACTACGACGGTATTGTTCCAGCCGCCGGTTTGAGTAAATCCTGTGCAGAGGCGTACGCTGCACGAGTCTCCTGCACGGATCACCTTTTCAAGTTGAGAGACTCGGAGAGGGGCAGCAAGCTATTCCGCACCGATGATCTCGCCAAGTTTTGCACCAAGGATTGTGTGGATAGTTTGAATGAGTGGGACACAAATCTCCAGGGTAGTTGTAACGATAGGGACAAGAATTTCGTGGATAGTCTCAAGTCAGGAGTTTACTTGGGGATGGCATTGGAAGATAAGCATTCTGTCCAGGAGAATCTTTATTGGTCTTTTTGCCTGAAGGATGAGTGAGTAAGCCCCTATCGTTTTTGACTATGGCTGTAGGGTTGGGCTAACAGACTTTCAGGAGATCGAGAAAAAAGAACGACTTCTGTCTTGCTAAAAGCGATGACCTGCCCGCCTGGCCCTCAAACACTGCCGGCAACGCTTCCGATACGCCTCTCATCTCGGATTTCTGCAAGAGCAGTTGTAGAACTCAGCAATCACATCTTATGCACAGATCCGCCAGGCACCTCGGATACCCCGCTATTGATCTTGCGGATGCTGAGAAAATCTGTCCTGGGCTAGACGTCTCCACGTTCCCCGTTAGCATTGAGATGCTCGATGCCTTTGGTAGCTCTGCTGACCCATCACCCGGAGGAGCGGATGCTTCCAGGCAGATCGACGAGAGTGCGGGGGAAATTGAGGGGACAGAGTACAATTGGGACTTTTACAAGATCGATTTCGATTCTGGAGCCGCTGCCTCCTCCCTTGGTGCTAGCTCCACATTTGCATTTTTCGTCGGAATAGCAGCTGTCATTGCCATATCTTTGTAACTCTGGTCATATCATTTATTTCGTCAATGTCCTTTTTCTTCTTTCATCCTTACTCTTATGCTACGCTCAATGTAAATGTAAATCTAGTATAGTTATTTTCTTTTTCTATTCAGAGGGGGGCAACAGCGGAACCAGGGGTTTCGAGGTTGGTTGTTTTTTTGTTTTTTTTTGAAGAATTTAAGGTTGGAGGAGTAAGAACCCCGGCATTATCTTAGAGAACAGAAGAAATAAAAAACAAATTGGGAATACGATGGGTAAGAAATTGCATAGGATCCCCTCTAATGCCCAGTACTGTTAGGGCGCAGAAGGTAGAAGTTTTGCCCAGGGTGTATCGTATCAAAATCCTTGTTATGCGAAGCTCCGTTACATAATGCGAAACGCCATTTGATCACCGGTAGTCACTCGAGTCTCGGTAATGCCGGGACAATATCATATGAACCCGAACTGGGCGCTGTCAGACCTGACCCGGATATATTGACCTGCCCATTCATTCCTTGAATTTCGGTGCGAGACCCAGAACTATTTATCAACTACCCACGACACCCTGCTATCCCGACCCGTCATGAAATAAATCACGAGGCCAAAGAGTTTTCATCTTACGGTACGCTGAGATCTCAGCTTCGGGGTGCGAAGGACTGCTTGATTACATAAGAGGCAAGCGAGGCTTTGGTCAGCCCCCAATCGGGCTGTCACGTGGCTTGTAAGTGTATGGGCGGCGTGATAACGTACTTGTGCGATATTTTTTTCGTCCATAGATATGCCGGAGGTATAAGAAATTGTACTGCACTCGTACAGTAGGGCCCGATGTCCCGCCGAGGGTGTGAGTACGGATCCCGGGAACCTCATCGAGCGTTTTATCTGGCTCCGCGCGCCGCGGAGGGAATAGCAAGGGGAGGGCCAAAGATTTTGCGCCGCCCAACCGCGACGGGTAACTCGGATTTTTGTTCTTCGGAATTATAGAGTGCCGATGCTGGTATGATACTGGCGCTTACCGCCCTTCCTTCACTTCACGGCGGAACTCGTGGGTGGTTTTATACCTTTCTGAATAGGGCTATTCACGTGATCGGTAACACATCGTACGGTACTAGCACTCGAGGAGAGTAAGTACCGACAGCTGACTTGGGGGTTTTTTTTTTTTTTTTTTTTTTTGGCAAACTGATTTCAAATCCGATTCGACGGTTCTACGGTTTAAACCCGTGATTTGAAATCGAAATCACGTTTGCCAGACGTCCCTCGGTGAAGCGAACAGGTTCAGGTTCTTCTTATCCCCTCCGCCGGGAACGCGGGGATTCGCTATTTCCGTGGTTGCACTGACCGCGATAAATCTTGGCCCGCACTTATTGCAAGTACCGGCATGATAAGGGTGCCAGTACTGTGCGGTGCATGGCATCCCACCAGCACCGGCGCACCGGAGTAAGTCGCCGGTCTGGGATTCTCGGGGCGCAGGTACTAGTGGTGGGAGATTTCCATTTTCGGGGGGGGGGTAAATTGTAGTGGGAGTGGTGTAGTGCTAT
>QLOI01006542.1:0-11560 GCA_003313605.1 Tuber umbilicatum
GTCTGTACGACCCCATCCACCCTAGGAATGCTAGCCACCACTGCGACACGCCCTCCCCTCCCAGTATCGCGAAAATCCATCCGAAGCCAGACTTCAAGATATCAACTCCCACCAAACCCCCCCAGAGAGCCCCGACCGAAGACAGTTTCGACAGACGTTGTCTCCAATACCCCAGATCGGTTGATAAAAATGTCTATATAAACCTCCCCCAGACTAGCCAATTTCCCCCCATCACATCTCTGCCATCCTCATCATCACCCACACACCCACACACCCACACACTATCTCTCTCTTCACATCACGAAACATGAAGTTCTTCTTCATCTTCTTCGCTACCACAGCCCTCAGCGTCCCACTCTTATCGTCCCGTCAGGAGCCGCCAGCTCGTTGTAACGATCGCCTTCGCTACCTCCTGTGTCTCGAGACCTGTTTGCTGCCACGTACTGTTGAGTGTCCGGATCGCTGCTGTGAGTTTTATTGCCAGGTCCGCTTTAAGTTTGAGTCTCGGGGGGCTGACTCGGATATTTAGTGCTCATTGCTTGTTCGGGGCTACTTGGGTCGCTCGAGGCCGGCGGGGAAGAAGGAAAGACGGGGTAGAACCGAATCTTGGAATTGGAGGGTTGGATAGTTGCGGGGCTCGGAGGACTTGAAGTACTGGTTCTAGATTTGAAGTTGGTCTGCTGGCTTGTTTACCACAGAGAGGTTATCGCAGTGAAAACGATTTAGAAAGTTGGATGATAAGAGCGAGGCGTGATGCGGCGTTTCAGGGTGCGCGAGTGATGTCCCAGGATCCAGATTCATAGATAGGTCCATCGTCACCAGCATCTCCGTATCTCCTCGGTAATGATCCTCGCTGGGGTCGTTCCCAGGTTTTGTCCCGACGACACCCGTGCGATATGACAGGCCCAATCGCAGGTACGGTACCCGAACCCTGCCTGATGCACGGTCCTTTCGAAGAACTGCACCGTTGTGGCTTGCGAGAGCCTTCATATGAAGGAGAGCTGGGGGAGAAACAATCACCTTTCCGGGAAAATAAAACGCCCCGGTGTCACAGGACTGCTTGAGAGCTCTCAAGAAGTGTGATAACTTTTCTCAAGCTCGTTTTGTCATATCTAGAGAAGACTTTCGGGAGCCGCAACAAATACTTTTCGGTGGAACAGACAAGTGTCAGTGGGGTCAAGCACAGGTTATTATGCGTTCTGGTTAAGAGAGCTCCTGAGTAAATCAAAAAAAATTATGAACCAAGTTAATACTTTTACTACTCGTACTCTACAAGCAAGCCATAAATACCGGTAATCCCAACGGCACTCCTTTTGGCGCCGTAAGAACTAGAAAATTAATTTAGCCGTGTGCTGGGATATTGGAGTTGCCCCTACGGAGGTTCAGCATCTAAGATTTGTATATTTTACTAGCAGGGGGGCTTGGTACTAGTCTAGCCTAGCAGAGTAATGTAAGTCTGAACTCGGATTGTGAATCACTATTGTCGAGCACTTCTTACCGGCTCTAGTCAAAGTTTTTATGAAAAATTTTCACCCTTAGTTAAGACCTGTGAAACAACTATACCCAATTCACTACCATTAGTCTCACGCTAGCACAACCCCCTACTAGTGTAAATGCAAAACTTAGATGCTGAACCTCCGTACTGTACTTGTAAGGACCGTTGTATCCCTTCCCGTGCTTTCCTTCTTCCCTCAGTTTAGAAGGGGAAATCCCAGACGTCCTAGGGCTTACGGTTCACGGGTTTTTTTCTCTTTCGGAAGCACTCACAATTCTAGATATTAAACTTAGTAAAATTGGATTGGTTTACGATAGTACTATAGTGCGTTAGAGCTGGTGGGCAACGATAATGAGCTATGGTTGACCGTGAAGGTTAACCAGGGTGTTGTTAGAGGTCCTTTTCGTTCTGGAGATATGGTGGCTTAGGAAGTTTCCCTGGACATGTGCCTTCTTTGCTACCACGGGCGCACAGTACGCAAGGGGAATAGGGACACACATGGAGGAAAACGGATATGTGTGGTGATCTAAGGAAGGGTCGGGATGGTTTTATTATGTTCTATGTATTCGCCCGTCTACCTTTAGTTTAGAGAATCCCGAACAATATAGCGAAGTTCACGGCCATGCTTTTCCTACAATTACCCATAATGGCCAAGTTCCCATTCGATCCCGTTTGCTCTACCGCTGCGCCGTTTATTGGCTTTCCCCCAGGGTAGTGTGTGTTACTGAGTAGAAAATCTGTTATTATACATATCATTCCCCCTCCATGCGTAGATATTGAACGCCTTGAACAGAGCTTGTCGAGCGGAAACCAGGTTGAATGGCAAGTAATAGAAAGCCTAAGTTTATTTATAGTTCGAACGAGATGTACTGTATCGCGTTGGGCGCGGCGCCGCAAGGGGATCTGGTACCATGCGGTACTCGAGTAGACAAAACGTTCCCTAGGCACGCAAGCAGCTACACGTACAGTACAGGGTAGAGGCATGAAATACTGTATGCTCAAGTACGAGCATCCAAGCACCAATCTAGTATGGGCGCCCAGATATGCACGGACAATTAGCCATATATTCCTCCAACCCCTGTGTTCTTGAGTACTGTACAGTACAGCACCATATAACTTACACTTCTACAACCAAGCTTCAGGACGAGCCAACGAAGAGGGGATTATTCGTGCCCTCACGCTAGGAGCCATGGTATTCGAGTCGACCCGTTTGCTCCCTCATCCTCCCCTATTGTTTTTTTCAGGCCACTTGGGTCTTTTGGGCTAGGGGAGGCCTTAGATTGTCTAGTGTTCCAAATATGAGCGAGACATAAGCTATTGCGAAGAGCTAAAAAAAGCTAAAATAGAAATTTGTTTCAACGACCGATACTACTCAAATCTAAACGATGCTGTTCAGGCGTTTATAGCAAAAGCAAAAGATGATGATAGTAAACAAGAAGTGTAGATATCGCAGCTATTGCAGATGCATCCACATAAGCCTGCTCACAAGGATCTTGCCCCCTCTCTACTCAGTTTGGCTCATGACGAGGTATCCTCCTTTACAATTGTATGATATAACAATGTCATATATTAGGGCGGCTTTTTTTCTCTCCCAGTGCATCAAACGAAACTCCCTCAGTGGGTAATAGTTAATACTAGCCGCCGTCTCCCGATATTATACGATACTTCCTGTGGAGACAAAACTTCCTACTATGACAAGAACCTTATCACCTATTGCAACCCCCACACCACGCACTATCCACAAATATCCCCTTTACCAATGCAAGAATTTTGTCACCGGGTCCCCGAAACGGAATACGAGTGAGTTTCAATGATGGGAAAACAAAGGAATGTCAGTACCCGAGTTCTTCGCAGAACCGGAACCTACTATAAGTGTGGCAAGTTCCCTTCTTCGGGACGGTAGCAAGTAAACTAGTGGTAAATTAATTAGACGAACAGGGGAGAAACCAGATTGCAATTTTTCCCGGTCACGAATCGTCGATGAGGGTTGTGTGTCGGTGGTTTGGTATTCGGCATAGCAAAGTTTTTGTTAACAAGCAGTAAATAACAGAGTTCGGCTACAAGTACCGTAGATATACTCATAATCCCCCCCCCACAGATCAATCTCCGAGCCTCGGCTAATTCGCTCAGCGTTAATAATGATTTTCTAGTTTAGGAAGGAAGAATGGTCTCCCCGCTCTCGTACTTCTCCTCTCAAGCTTCAGCCGTCGATGGTGTGCTCTAGCTCGCGTGGATTACCCGTGGTGGCAGGTGGATCTCCGGTGGAAATATGATGGCCTCCTCCTTTTTTCCCTCTCCTACGGTACTGGGGAACGATAAGCTTGGTATCGATGGGGGCCCGATTCACACGTTCCCCTGAGCCGCCTACGTCAGTGGGGCAGAAAAGGAGCCCTTTTCACGGTGTTTAGGCCCCTGATCACAGCTGGTTTTACCATCGTGCACTACGGGTAAAAGATGCACCCGATGGAAAATGGGCGATACTACTCACAGAGCCTTTGTGCGATTGTGCTTCCAGGGGTTGGGTAGAGGGTCTGGTGGCGTCTGGCCTTCCTGATGGTTTATTTTCTCAAACTTTAAGCCCGGTCTTGTTCTGGTGTCCTTTAGAGGCGCCCTTCGAACTTGTAGCGCAAAGGCTCAGCTGCGAAGAAACTATGTCTCTACGAGCGGAGGTTTCGCACCTGGGCCTGACGGGGCGGCGCGGCTGGCGGCATCAAACAACACTGTACTGTACCATACTCGTACAACGAAGTGGCTGCCCCAGATCGGCTTATTACTACTTCTCCGGATAGTGATTCTTCAATAAGCAGGCGGTGCTCATCTTCGAGACGTTAGACAAAAAATAGGGCTGCATCTCGGTGAATCATGTTTTGTTCGTCGCCGAGGCGGATCTTGAATCGCATTCTGACTACGGTATGACGGTGATGAAGATGGTGGTGAGGATTTACTTTCAGAGGGGTGAGGATTAAGTTGGGCCCCGCTTGTTGACAAGTACCGTATTCGCCCTTGCTGGCGGAATGACGGGCGGTTACAACCCCGTATCGTGCCAAACTCTAGTTGGGCTATTGTGCCAGTACGATACAGTGCTCTAATAATTGGCGAAAGGGGCCCTCGTAAATATCCATCGATTTTCCTGACATGTATTCCTTCTTGTTCCCCCACAGCAGAATTTCAGGGGCCATTTCGCAAGGATGGTTGGAACGGGCGCTGGAAGGAGCAACCTCTGATTGGAATCCTCAATGTTCGCGGGTTAACGGTTGGAACCGACGAGTCTTTGCCCTTTTCACCAGCCGATGAACCCGGAGCCCAGAATTCAGAATTCGCTTTCAGTTCTCAGCGGGCTCGATTATCGTGGTCAAATTAGTGGCGTGTTCCCCCTTGCCCGAAGGGAGGTCAGGACACTCGAGTAGAGCGAGAACAAAAAAACAAAAGGGCAACTACACATCGCTCATTCGACAGTATGGTTAGGGATATCTGAACTGCATGGCAAGTGCAACACGAGTTTCTTGGGCTGGCGGATTAAATGCAATTTAAAGCGTCTGGTTGGAAATATCATACCGGGAAAGAATCAGACAAGTGTGATGCAATATTGCAGAATGTTGAATCGTTTATTTCACCCTATTGGGCGGGACTGATTGACACTGCAGTGTTGCACCGGTATTCCGTCAATTGACGAACCACACGATAACACTAGGTACTTGTAGTTGGTTACCTGCGCTGTCCAAAAGATAATTCCCGAGTTACACAACATCTCCACAAACGTGCTGGGCGTTTGCGGGCGCTCACGAGTTACGAGTATACTCGAGCAGTACTCTGCCACGGAAAGGAAGTGGAGGATCCAATGTGATGAACTTTGGTGGGGTGAATGGACAGAGCTTAATATGCTCCTGCCAATAGTAGCGCTTTGAGTTATTTAAGTATCATAATTATGGATACTTTTATCGCGGGGAATTCACTATCCACGAATACGATACAGTGGCACTCTCCTGTTGGATTACCTATGGGGCACATAGCTTTGGGTAATCGTTTTCACATCCTATGGCATTATTAAGCATCGGGCAGTGGTGTTGGTTTTGTTTCCCTTATATCAGCTGCTAGTGGGCATCTGGTATCGGGTGTTTGGTTTAGTTTGTGGTTTCGTTCTATGCCACTCGGTGCAGGGCATCGAGTTTAGGGGTTGGCTTTCACCATAGCAGTGGCTTGTCCAGGGCGATTGTGGTGTTTGGGTGATGGTGGATCGTTCGCCTGATTCCCAAGAGTTCTGCTGAGCTCTTGTTATTGCCGGAATCCTTCCGTGCATTTCGCTCATTCGCTATGGCCCGTGTACAGTACTCGAGTAGTTTCCCAGAGATGTTAGTGCGTTGGGGATATATCTCCTACCCTGTTACTAGGTGCTTGAGCACCAGTAACTTAGCATCTTAATCGATCGTCTGGTTCATCCATCGTTTTCTCACGTTTAGTCGCCGCGCCTGGCCCACGGCGATCTCACTCATAGAGCTTCCCCCATTAGCCCGTCCTACCGGTATGGCCTTGTGTTGTTCGTCCTCGTGCAGTTGCCCTATGCGATGGAGGCTTGAGGCTTAGAGGGGAGGAGGGGAAAAGGTGATTTTAGAATTGCCATCCCAGCTAGTGGGGATACGCCAAGACTCCAATGCCTCTTGGAAGCGACCCTCCACAATACTGTATCATGTGGGACTCTTTCTTTGAGCAGAGCCGACGTCGAGATTCGAGGGGGGATTATGCTATATAATAGAACAGGTGCTCTATCAACCGAGCAAGAGAAGGGCAAAAATTGTATCAAGCGAGGCCAAAGAGAAGCTTTGGGTTGGTGATATTGGAGCAAAGAATTTATGAATACCTTTTGCCCAACGGAGCTCCTAAGGTGAGCAAGGAGAGAGAACAAGCAACTTCCAGTGGTCTGTGAATAAAGTATCACGGGTTTCCCCACAGAAGGTGTGGGAGGAGGGCGCACACTCTTGTCTTATGGTCAACCATTCAGCCTTCAGCTGGTAAACTTGTAGCCAATTCATCATAACCCCTCATCAGGGGGCATATTGTACGGTACAGTACTCGTACAGTACCGTGCCACTTAGCCTATCTCCTTGACTTCCACTATTTTTCATCATATCCAGTGCCTTTGTCGCCGCTGCAGCAACAATAGTCAACCCCTCTCCTTCACTCCTTCAGGTTACTCCATCACCAACCCCCCACTTATGCCCCTTACTCTCACTCACAATTTCTTCTCTTCTTGATCACTCAAACTTCTCGGAAACGGCCTCCTTTCTGTGCTGTCCATTGACCCGTTCGACTAGTTGCCCTGCTTCCGGGCTAGAGTACAGTACTTACCCTCTCTCCCTCGCTTGTTCACCTCACATGACCGCGGTCTCTAGTCCGCTTTAATTGAGCCTGCGCGCGTTTTTCTTGGTCGAACTAGCCATATCTAACATTCTATAGCTAGCCCTCTTTCAAACTCGCTAGACGGGCAAGACAGGAAGGAAGAGGAGGGGGAGGACCAAGCAAAGAAAGCAGGTGTGTGCTTTTGCGAACTTTTATCATAGCATTCGGAGGGAAAGTGAAGTGCTGCATGTATGAGCATTTGTGATTGAGTTTGAGTGTGTGGGTCATAGAGGGCGAGAAGCCAGAAGCTCAAGCTTGAGGTGTGTTGGGCGGGAGACCAGAAGAGGAACGGTGGTGGCAAGAGCTTTCTTTTCTCTTTGTACCATTTTCTGAACCATTTAGGAAAGGGTCGACGTTCGAACTATCCTGACTCCTGGTTACTTATGTAACCTTTGGTTTTTCGGCCACCGGTACATACACCGCTCACTCTCGGAGAAAAAGAAAAAGAAAAAAAAAAGAGGACTATCCTAGCATCATACCGGTACAAAAAAACGGGTCTCTTAAAAGCTGCTCTTTTCTCGCTACCTCCCCCATTCAGCAAATCCTTTCGAAAGGGAACGCTTGTCAAAGGGAAGCAGGAGAGAGGGAGGGAGAGATAATTTATTCGGAGGCGCAACGAAATACGGTAGCGTTACCGGTTTTCAACATTGCGACTACTTCAATCACAGAATTTCTGACTTTGCCATTATAACTGATCATCCCCTCCGGAATCTTGGGAGTTACCGGTATTGCTCATCCGAGCGGAGGCGACAATACGACTTTAACAGCACCAAGCGAAGGGAGTTGAGGAACAAAAACATTATCGAAGGAAGAAAGGTGAAGGCAGAAGCGCTAACTTGGTCAAAATCAACTAGCTCTTCTCAACCCCACTACACGGTTTTATGGCTCCTCCTCCTCTGCAAGATGGGATGTCGGGGCCAAATAGTAATGATACTCGGGCTTCGATAACAAACGGCGAAACCCCCCGGGGAAACGATGGGGAGAAGCCGGATACGCTATCCACCGATCCTGGGCTTGAATCTTCCTCCCTCCCTCCCCCCGCATTCCCGTATCGTCGCTCGTCGGATAGGGATATTCCG
The DNA here is from genome assembly GCA_003313605.1 of Tuber umbilicatum. Lineage (NCBI taxonomy): Eukaryota > Fungi > Ascomycota > Pezizomycetes > Pezizales > Tuberaceae > Tuber > Tuber umbilicatum. The sequence continues at coordinate 7,969 of QLOI01006542.1, forward strand.
ACTGCCCAAACATATGCGGCGCACCCCCCCCTCTCGAATCCGCCACCGCCGTCAGGCGCGTCGTTAGCATTCACAGCACTTCAATTTCTCCCCACCCCACTACTTGTCCTATCCCAGAATAAAACGGTGGTTTTAGCGAATGAGGCTATGGGGAGATTACTGGGGGTGGAACCGAACAGTCAGTCCACAAATAGGGTCGGCGGGACATTACCGGAGCTTTCGATAACCGAGATCCTCTATGGGAAGAGCTTAGGGGATCTCCACTTCGCTGTTCTCCAGCGGAGGTGGCCATTGTGGGTGAGCTGGGAGCAATTTTTGGACGTTTTGGCGAGCGATATCGAGAGGGGAGAGGGGTTCCAAAATGCGAATTCCCTTCTCAATATTCCGACAGAAGCACCCCCCTTGCCTGAAGATCCATCAACTCCACAGACTCTTATACGAGATGCGGCTATAGACGTCCTGTTCTCGACGTTGGGTGATTCCTCGGAGGGCAAGTCACGCCAGGTAGTAGTAGCGAAGATGATAGTCTCGATATGGGTGTTAGGCGGGGAGAGATATTTCACACTTACGTTCAATTCCATGACCCCATCTTCCAATACATTTAACGCGAGCAGTCCCAATTCCGAAATGGCCTTCTTCACAACAAAGGATACAACCGCTGACGGGCCAAGTCAGACCCCTCAATCCGGTGCATCAGTGCCGGGTTTATTACTCTCTGGGGCGCCCGCATCATCTGACATTTCATCTGTACCCTCTGTGCTGCAGAAGATCACGCGAATGAAGGATGCTGTATTGGACGCGATGGAAATCCCTGTTTTTGCCATGTGGCATGATGGCTCGATCGGGATGGCGAACCGTGCGGCACGGCACTTACGACCTACCGACAGGAATGCAGAGAATGCCGAATCGGGAACTTTCGCGAGTCGGTACAACCTCTGGACCGAGGACTTCTCGCGGCGTCTCACCGAGGATGAGGTTCCCATTGTTCGCCTCTTGAAGAGCAAGAAACCCCTTGCACCTCAAAGGGTTGGAACTTTCTCCACTACTGGGAATAAGGCCGTATTTGATACTTGCGGAGAGGGTATATATGATGATGAAACAGGGGAGTTCATTGCCGGTTTGGTTTGGCTTAGGGATATAACCGACTACGAAGAAAAGTTGGTGACCCAGCAGGAAACGAACGAGTTACGGTTTATGACTATGTGCGACTGTATGCCACAGCTGGTATGTTTGTGAAAGATTCAAAAAATAATAATAATCGTAGTTTATTGTCGGCTGGGATTGGTTAACAGGGGGTTGCAAATTTGCAGATATGGACAACTAGGCCGGATGGATATCACGACTATTATTCGAAGCGGTGGTATGATTACACAGGACTCACTAAGGAGGAATCTTTGGGCATGGTAGACAAATCTATCGGTTGTCATCAAGTACGATACTTTTCCTTTAAATACTGACTCTGCGTTCCTTAAAACAGGGTTGGCTGCCACCATCTATTGCAATAAACCTCCCTGACTTTTACTAGACCCATATTCTGTTGCTGTTTTCTGTTTTTCAATTTTTTAAAATTTGCATTTAATCTTGCTGTCTGTTCATTACTAGCTAGCTACTACATTCCTGCGTTCTCTACCCCCGGCCTCTTCCATGGCAGATTAATTAACTTCTTCGGCCGTTAATAGGAAGACATGGAGCTTGTAAGCAAGAAATGGCAACGCAGTTTAGCGACAGGGCAGGATTATACCGTAGAATACCGGTGTCGACGTCAGGACGGTGTCTGGCGATGGATGCTCGGCAGAGCGCTACCACTACGTGATCCGAAGACCAATGAAATCATCAAATGGTATGGCACCTGCACTGACATTCACGATCTTGTCGAAGCCCGCGAGACTGCCCGCCGCACTCGTGCTCAGCTTCGTGAGGTTCTTCAGCACTCTCAGATAACGCTTTGGGCCATCGACCGGAGCAATCGCATCACTCTGTTAGAAGGTGGGGCGATATGGGAGGCGGCAAACGCCTCGAAGGCGGTTATAGGGAGTAACATCTACGACCTGCTCAAGGGTTGTACAGAGTTTCTTTCCCCAATAGAGGATGTCCTCGAAGGGAGGGAGAGGGAATTGTTCTCCGAGGCCGCGCTACATGGCAGGTGGCTGAAGACGAAGTATGTCCCGATACTTGGGAAGAAAGGTATTGCCGGACAATACGACGTGAGCTATATTGGTGGGATCATAGGTGTTAGTGTGGATGTTACGGAGATACATAACAAGAGCATGGAATTGGAGGCCCGCGAAAGGGAGAATCAGGTGCTAGTCGCGAATGAGAGTGCTGCGAAGGAAGCGAGTAAGTTGAAGAGTGAATTTTTGGCATCCATGTCTCATGAGATCAGAACGTATGTTTTCCCCTCCAGGTCCAAGTTTTGTTGGCCGCGTGGGCTGTACTAAATCTAGCGTAGCCCTATCACTGGAGTAGTGGGAATGGCAGAAATTCTCCTGGATACCCCGCTTCAGGGAGAACAGCGAGAATTCGCGGAAAATATCCAACGCTCCGCAAACGCTCTATTGACTGTCATAAATGACATCCTTGATATTTCCAAAGTTGAGTCAGGTCGTCTAGACATCGAGGAGGTCCAATTCAGTCTTCCGCTGGTTATCCAGGACGTCATAAAAATGCTTTCCCTGGATGCCGAGCGTAGGAAGTTGCAGTTCGATCACACCGTGGACTTTGGCGAGTTTGGCGAGAACATGACTGTGATCGGGGACCCAGGTCGGGTGAGGCAAATTTTAACTAATTTACTCACAAACAGTATCAAGTTCACTCACGAAGGATTTGTCAAGCTGGCTGTCAGCGTCGAGAAGGAAGATGAGGACGTAATTGTCGTCAAGTTCGTTGTTAAAGACTCTGGCATAGGCATTGACGAGGACGTCCAGCAGAAATTATTCCAGCCGTTCACGCAGGCTGATTCGTCGACTGCGAGACAGTTTGGAGGTACTGGGCTAGGGCTGACTATTAGTAAAAATGTGTTTTCATTTGGTTCCGAAGCTCTCTGTGTTTTCAAAGCTCTAACGTGTTTGTAGCTTGTTGACCTTATGGGCGGCTCTATTGGTCTTGCCTCTAGTCTTGGCGCTGGGACAACAGCCCACTTTATCATACCGTTTCACAGACCTCAGTATCAAAATGGTTTGGTGTATCCACCTGATGTCAGCACACTGCCGGATAGGCTGCAGTCAGACTTATCTGTGTCCTGCCAATCTTCAGATCACGGCGTCTCGACTCCTCCCGAAAGCCCTATTGACCCAGCAATCAAGCAGAGAGCGAGATCCGCCAGCAATTCTCAGAAATTGCTGAAAAGGATTACTCCACCGCTGGGGCCATCCCCTGAGAATGCAGAGGAGAGGAAGAGAACCCATGTACTGGTTGTTGAAGATAGTGCGTACCCCCACTCCTCTCGCTTGGCTACTATAGACTTGGTCTTGGGGTAGAGACTAACTGGTGCACTTCCGAAAAGACGATATAAACCAACAAATAGCCATCCGCTTAATCAAAAAGTTAAACTTCTCCGTCTCGGCGGTCTCAAACGGCCTACAAGCCCTCAAAT
>QLOI01006559.1:0-22355 GCA_003313605.1 Tuber umbilicatum
AGTTCAGAATTCAGGGGTAAAAATAGGGGTAAAATGAGAAAATAGTGCCAAGAAGGGGGTAAAGGTTGGAATAAAGTTCTGAAAATTGGTAGAAGTGTTTAAAGTGGTTTATTTAACAGGAATCTCTGTAGAGGGAAATGGAGAGGATGTGGTTGTTGAGATAATGTATGGGGGGGGTCCTGGAGACTGTGGTTGCTCTCTGACTTTTATGGGATAAGACTAAGTCTACTGTAAGATCCAGCAGGGTTGTTACAAAAAGTCTCTAACAATACCAAAATTATGTTCAACTATTCGAGGAGGAAGTTGCTACCCAAATGCCGCCTAGAGGAAAATGGGATCACGCCATCAAAATTAAGGATGGGGAAGAACCGCCTTGGGGAACAATTTACCCGTAATCGGCAATACAACTAAAGAACCTTAGGAAGTACTTGGATGAAATGCTACAACAGGGGAACATCCGACCAAGTCAATCACCTGCTGGCGCCTCGATTCTATTGGTTCCAAAAGGTGGTGGAAAACTTCGACTAGTAGTCCACCAGTGAGGGTTGAACTCAGTTGCCATCGCGGATAGATACCCAATACCGATCATGAGGGAACTAAGAGATCGTGTGGAAGGATCCCAGATTTTCTCCGCGATAGACATTAAAATGGGGTACTACTTGGTACGAATAGCTGCAGGAGATGAAAGGAAAACAGTGTTCCGATGCCGTTACGGCCATTATGAATATATGGTAATCCCTATCGGATTACTTACGGGGCCAGCTACTTTCCAATCAATGATGCATGAAATACTTCGGGAGATGTTAGACTAAAGAAGTTGTGGTCTACTTAGATGACATCCTGATATACTCGGAAAATGATGACGATCATATTCAGTTATTTAAAAAGGTTTCGCAAAAACTAGAAGAAAACCAGCCAGCCGTCAACCTCGAGAAATCCATATTTCAAGGCAAGAAAGTTGAATTTCTCGGTTATATCGTCAATACTGAAGAAGTGGGAATCAGCGAGAGAAAAGTCAAGTCTATAAGAGAATGGAAGGCTCCCGCTAGAGGTAAGGAAGTCCAAGTTATCATCATATCTGCAAATTTTCATCAACGTTTTATTAAAAATTTCTCTATGATTTGCAAGCCTACAGCGGATACCCTAAAATGAGTCCCGAAAAGCTTTTGTTGGGGCAATGAACAGAACATGGCCTGCGAAATCTTAAAAGAAAAATTGGTTACCGCACCCATACTTTGTCATTTTCATCCTGGATTAGACACTATGTTAGAAACGGATGCAAGCCATTTCGCCCTCAGTTGTGTTTTGTCACAATTTCAAGAGAAGAAACTCCATCCGGTTTCGTTCCATTCAAGAAAATTGAACTCCGCAGAGTGGAACTACGAAATTCATGACGAAGTATTACTAGCAATAATAGTAGCATTCAAGGAATGGAGACACTACCACTTAGGAACCAAAAAACCTCTTAAAGTTTATATGGACCACCAAAATTTACAACATTTTCTTACAACAAAAAAATGCAATGGAAGGTGGATCCGTTGGGCACCAGTGCTAGCGGAGTATAATTTCAAAATCGTATACAGACCAGGCACAAGAGGAAGAAAACCTGACATCTTAAGTAGACGGCCAGAGTACCGTCTTGTTAGGCTTATGAAATTCTAACACCCCCCTCTGGCCCCGATATAGGGCCCGGACGTCACCTGCAGTATGGTTTGAAGTTGCTAGTTACTAGCAAAATTCGCCAAATTGGCAGCCTGCCCATAACACCGTATACGTTGTCGCCGTCCGTCCGACCGGAAGCTGTTCGCAGGATATATGAGAGGGGTAGTGTGCACAGCTCTTACAACTGGAATCCAGTATATGATACATAAGATATCAGCATGAGCGGGAAAACCTACCGAATCAGAAAACAATAATGCTTCACGTTGACTGGCTATAATTAAGTCATAGGTCTGCTAAAAACGGACGGGAGTTAAGGAGACGTAGCTGCAAACCCATTTTCGCTAGGCAAATCAAAGAAGTGATGTAGCAATAAGCCTACTGACTCTATGTAAAGATAATGCAGTCACGCCTCTGTGTTGTCACCGTTCTCTGAAAGTGAGACTGATCACCTCAATAACAGAGGAACGACTGGTATATTGGCATTTGGGCGGCATACTCAGACTAAGTTCATATGGCAAGGGCATCGTTTACTTTCGACTGGCGGAGTCTAGCACACCTCAGGAAGACGTAGTAAAATTAGGCCGAATAACCAGAAGCAAGAAATTATTCAGGGTCTAAGAGTGTTTGCACTTAAAGATTGATAAGACGAATGACTAATAGTTGTTATGGAGAAACTTAGTTACTATAGGTATTAGATGTACCGGCTGCGGAAACTCATGCAGGATATAAATATAAGAGTTCCTCCCCAGCTATTAGACAAGCAGCAACGGAGAAGAGATCTTATCAATATAACAAGTTATTACCTACACTTCATACTCTTAGTAGTTTTAGCGAAACGAGTATTGGCTACATAATTACGACGTCTTCCTGACAAGACTCTGTTATTAAATTTCGAATGCTTAACCATACTCTACTGAGCTCTGAGTTGGTTACCCGCAACATTTTGTAACAACTACTAGCCCTAACAATCTTGAGTGCGAACAATTATAGACCCTTAATACTTCTCTGATTCTGGTCATTTCGCTTAAATTAACTTCTTCTTCCTGAGGGTATACAAGACGCTGCCAGTAGGAAGTTAACGATGCTTTTGCCCTATGAACTGAGTATGAGTATGGCGCCCAAATGCGAACATACCAGTCGTTTCTCTGCTACCGTGGTGATTACTCTCATGATCAGACGACTGTACCAACGCCGAGGCATGACTGCATTATCTCTACATAATGTTGGTAGGCTTAGTGCTCCATCACTTCCTTGATTGCCTAGCGGGATAACCTAGCAGTTACATCTTCTTAACTCTCGGCCTTTCTCGCAGACCTATGACTACCTGTCGTCTGCCAATGTGAAGCATTACTCTTTTCTGCTTTGGTACGCTTTTCTGCTCACTTAGATCCCATTTGTACCATATACTGGATTCCAGCGGTATGAGCAGTGCACACTACCTCTCTCATATATCGTGCGCACAGCTTCCAGTCCGACTTACAGCAACGATGTATACGGTGTTGCGCTAATGCATTCGATTCCGTGATTTTTGCTGGTAACTAGCAACTTCGCACCATATAGTAGGCGACGTCCAGGCCCTACATCGGGGCCAGAGGGAGGCGTTGGAATTCCATATGCCTAACACATCTTGCAGCACCACTAACAGTCTTCAGGGTTCTTGGGGTATTGCTAGCGGAACTCTTTGACAACATCTTTAGTGTTCGTAAAGTTGGCAGCTGAGTACCATTCCAAGTTCTGTTCAAGTGAATAACTGGTCCACTTGGTCTATGATTGAAGCTTGTTATACTATTGGCAAGACTCAATTATTGCTTCTAGTTCCCACTCGTCTTCTCCTTCAATCTCAATGGCTGGAGGAGGAAGTTTCTTTTATGAACGAAAAGAGGTAACGTGATAGGGTGCGGGGAGACTGACCTGTAATATTGGACGAGTATAGTTCCGCAAGAGTTTTTCTTTATTTCTTTTCTTATTTCCGTCTTTTATTTATTGGTTGTTTCTACGTAAAGTAAGGTACCGGGGCGCTGATGTACCGGAAAGTATGTAAGCCCCCAACATTCTCCCCTGCCCAGGCCCCGTGCAGTCAGAACAAAAACCGTCAAGTAAGGAAATCAACGCCTGCCAGACCGGTGCCCAATCATCAGATCCCACAACTTGAATGCGGAGGGGTCTCGCCTAGATCCAAACCAACTGCTTAAAAACCAGTCGGTGTAAGAAACTCCCTCGCCCGGCAGCCACAATACAGTGCACACTACCAATATATTCAAAGAAAATGAAAACAGGTCCTACTCACCAAAGGAAACTACCCAACCAGAACCAAGCCAAGAGCCCAAAACCCAACCAAAAGCCACCTGATCGTGAAGTAAAAGTGAAAAACAAAATCTGTGAGTACTTACGTCCTCTGATAGCCTGACCAAAGGGTCCCAACAGCAAGGAGTCATACCGATTGCGAAGCGAACTCAGTGTTGCGGCCCCGGGATAGAGGAAGAGTAAGGGCTGAGGTGGCCAACCCAGTTGGCTAGAGAAGGAGCGTGGCAGCAGAGAGAATGCTAGCCTCAACAGTAAGAACTGAGTGGACCGACTGACGAAGTGGGGAGGAGGACGGAAGCAGGCGCCTCAACAGAAGCAACTATCGGTATTGTGTTCGTGCCGGTACCAGGCAGTCTCCAAAAAGGATAGTGGCGATATTGCCTGATGCCTGGCGGAGGCATTAAAGGAAAGCCCACCGTAAGATCGCTTAATGCAAACCGTTATCCGAGCCGTCTGAAACAACATCCAAGGAGCGAGCGACCGCGGGATTCTAAGCGAGGTGCTCAGAATCAGGAGGTTAGGGGCCCTTAGACGGGGAGGAGAAAAGGTCATGCCCAAGGGGCAGCGAGGGGGGTGGGGGCAGAGCCCTCGATAGTGTGCGTGGTGTTGCGATTTCTATCGCAAGGAACATAATTGATGTGGTCGGTGTAGTTCCTCCCGAGTGGAAGATTGAATTCTTATGCTCCAAGTCCTATTTGTTCTGTGATTCTGCTAGGTTCGAATCTTTTGTAATCTAACTCCCATGATTGTCTTGTGCTTTATTTATTACGTGGTAGCAACCATACATCATCTCCTATCATCAAATTTGGGTCTCGTTGTCATTGTTGGTCTTCTGCCTCTTTTTGCCTTTCTTGCACATAACCTATTTCTTCTTGTGATATATCTTGTAATTTGCTCATATCTTAAACTTGTATTATCTTCATTTGAACATTATATTTTGCCTGATCAAACACTGTTTTATACCCATAGCTTGTGTAAAATGGGGTTGTCTTTATTGTTTCTTGTCTGCTGTTATTGTATGCAAATTCTGCCATAGCTAAATATTCTGCCAAGTTGTCTTGTTGGTAATTGACATATCCCTGTAGAAATTGTTCCAATATTGCCTTTGTTCTCTTGGTTTCCCTCTCAGTTTATGAGTGATATGCAGTACTTAATCTTCTACATATTCTTAGTTGTGTTGTAATTTCTTTCCTAGTGTCCAATGTGAATAGAGATCTTTGATCTGAAATGATAGCTCGTGGTAATTCCAAGTAATCTCAAGACTTGGTCTTTAAACATATGTAAGCATTGTGGTATATTTATGTCTGTTCAGCATGGTATGAAGTGTACCATTTTGGTCAGGCAGCCTATAATAACCAATAGTGTATGATATCCTTTTGATTCTGGAAGTCCTGTAATAAAGTTTATAGCAATAGATTACCACGGTCTTCCAGGAGGTTAAGTGGACTTTAGTAGTCCATAGGGTGTGTGTTGGGTTGTTCTTGTCCTTAGACTTGTTTTCACAATTCTTGACATATCTTGTGATATCATTGCACATATTTTGTGAGTAATATGATCTCACAATAAGCACAAATATTTAAGTAGTTCCGCCATGTGCCACTTGAGGCGAGTGCTGGTTACGTCTCATCATTTCTGTTTCTAATTCTTCTTGGTCCCGAATACTTACCTTGTTATCATATTAAAAGTATCTGTTTTCGTATTGGCATAATCCAATGGCTACTTCGTTTATTTTCTTATAATTCTTTCCTTGTTCTGCTAGGATTTCTGCTGATTCTGAGTCTTTTTCCATCTCTTCTTGGATCCATTAGGTATTACCCTCATCTGATAGTATCGAGGTTCATATTTCATTGATAGATTTGTATCTACTATATTTATTTTCTTCCTTGAAATATCTCTCTTTGAGTAATAATATTTTCTCTTCTTCCTTAAATCTGATCAGTGTCCTTTTTTGGTATATCCTCTTTCGTATGGGTTAAGGCATCTGGTTGCATGACTTTTCTTCCTAGTCAATATTCGCTTTTGATGTGACATTGAGATAAGATTTTGCTCCATCTGGTCTGTCTCTGATTATACTCCCTGGTTGTGGTAAAAGTGATGAGGTTTTTGTGGTCTGAACTACAAGAACATCATCTAGACTGCCAAGTGCGTATTTCCTGCAAGCTTTAAGAGCCTGAACTATGGCAAATAGTTCTTTGACGTAAATGTCGTTGTTGCATTCTGCTTTAGTCATAGTCTTAGACTGGAATGGTACTGGTCACCACTGTCTATCTTCTCCCTACCGAGACAATATCTTTGAGTATACATAATTTGAAGCATGGGTTTCTATCATTATTAGTAGTCCATGTTTGAAGTGTTGTAATAATAATACCATAGTAAGTTTTTCTCCAAACTAGTTGAATTCTTCTTTTTAGGGTTGTTCCGGTTTCTATTTGACATTTTTCTTGATTGTTTCATATTTTGATTTGTCCATTTGACAAACTCCTTCTATGAACCGTTAATAGAAATTTCCAAATCCCAGGAAACTCTGAACTCCTATCACAGTTTTCAGTTCTTTCCATTCTCGAACTGCTGATTTCTTAACTTGGTCAAAGCTTATCTCTTTGGCGTTTATGATGAAACCTTGGTACCTAGTTTCTAGTTTGTAGAATTTGCATTCCCCCCCGCTTGAGTTTTATTTTTGCCTTGCTCAAACTTGTAGAATATCACTAATGTGTTGTTGATATTGTTTTCTTGATTCTAAATATATCAGGATATGGTCTAAATAAATAATACAACATATCTAGAAATCAGCTCAACTTGGTGTTGATCCATCTTTGTAACATTGCTGGGGCATTGGTGAATCCGGAAGGAGTTATTAGGTATTTGTATAGTCTGTATCTTGTTCAAGAAGTAGCTTTCCATTTTGTCTCCTTTGACTATTCGAATATTGTAATTGGTATTCTTCATGTTGAGTTTTGTATAGTATTTCACTTTGCCACATCAATCTCGGACTTTGTCCATAAGTGGTAACGTGTATCTGTCTTTCATGGATACTGCATTCAGCCCTCCATGATCGACGCATACTCATAGTTTGATATCTTTCTTTTGACAAACAAGATTGGTGCTCCAGCTGATGATGAAGATGGCCTTATCCGTTAACTTTCCAAATTTTGGATAAGGTATTCCCTTATAGATCGAAGTTCTTCATCTCTCAGTGGATAAAGCTTCATGAATTGAACTGCCCATTCTTCTTCTAATTCAATTATGTAATCTCCAGGTCTATTTTTGGAAAGCTCCATCCTTTCTCCTCTTTCAAACGTATCCATGAAGTCGGCATATTCTTTTGAGACCAGTTGTTGTAAGGTGTTCTGCTTCTTTTTTGCTTCTTGCTGAACTGCTAGTCTTATACTGATTGTAATGCTTCAGCTGTTGGTGGATTTTCTTGATCTCATTTGAGAATACCAGTGTGTTCCCTCTTCCTGTAGAGTTTACCGAAGGATCTTGCTGATATACAATTAATATCTGTCGCTTTTTCTCTTGAAGTCTCTGTTGAGTATGAACCTGTACTTCTGAATTCGCAGTTATTCCTTTCTCTTTCTTCCAAATATTTTACTCCCTGTAGGTCTCAAGGAATGATTTTTTCGATTATCATTTAGGCAATTTGGTCCCCCTTCTTGACTTCAAAATCTTGGTCATTCAGGTTCAACAATAATACTTGCATTTCTCTTCGACAATCAGTATCCACTACCTTAGCGCCGGTGGTAATACTAAATCACATGGCTATTCTACAGTCTGACGTAATTTGTATATAGGTATCATCAGGTGGTCCTATGGTTATTCCTGTTCATACCATAGCCTGTCCGTTAGTAGGGATACTCATATCATGTGTGCCATATAAATCATAACCAATTGATCTTGCAGATCTTTTGATCAGTACTTTATTGTCAGGTTGTCTTCTTTTAACACTTAGGCTTTCTTTTCCTGCAGTTGTTTTAAACAACTTTGCATGTTTATTTTCCAATATGGCGATTTCTTCCGGGATCATGTTTTTGTTGGACTGGTTTTCATGACATTTTTGCGCATTCATCACGTCCCAGGGAATTTTCTCTTTTCTCCAGTGGATTCATGGGTTAAATTGTCTTAGCCATGGTGTTCCAAGGATAGCACTATGCTTCTGTAGTTTCACTACTGGGAATATTATCATTTGTTCCTGGTTTGTGATATCCATTGGTACCTTTGCTAGATGGGTTATTGGCTCAACCCTGCTTTTTTCTCCATTGACACAATATATGTCTCTGTGTTTGCTGATTTTTATCAGGGGTATTTGGTGGTCGTTGCAGAATCTTGTGTCAATGATGTCCTCTGTTACTCCTTAGTCTCGCATTGTATTGGTTTCTCCTTTCCCAAGTCCAGTCCCTACCCTGATTATTTTCATTATGTGATCGAAAAGGTTGTTTCCGCATTGTTACTTGTCCGTGTTGTTGAACGTGGCGGAGTTTTCTTCGATGGTCAATATGTGGGCTAGTTCTGTGGCTTTACCCAGGTTGTGATCCCCAGACCACCATTTGCTGGAGACTTTTGTCATTCAATCCTCCAGTTCTATTGCTTACTAGTGACTTCTCTAATAGGCAAATATTTTTGATCCCAATTAAAGATATAATGTGCGGCTTTTCTGCATCTGAGATATCGATTGCCTGCTCTTCTTCTTTTGTACTCTGCTAGTGTGAGCCTGGAAAGTTTACATATAGATTGGGGTTTTCTCCACCATTTTGCCACATCTAAGACATTAGGATAAACTTTGGATTGGGTTTCAGGGGTTGCTGGGAAGATTCCGTTATTGTTTCAATAAGTATGGTAGATTGTAGTATGATTCTCCTTTAGTTTAACTGTTATTACTTCCAGTCTAGTTTCAATACCGATTGCTCAGTTCGCTAATTCATCGGATTCATCAGCAGCTTCATTGTAATGTTTGAGTTCTTTATTGAGTCTTGTTACCATTCTGTTGTATAGCCATTTCGCTGCTGTGAAGTTGTCCAATCTTGCTTCTGATTGAGCCAGACAGAATTCATTCCAGTATTCAGTCATGGTCTTTTTCCCATGTTGTAGTTCTTTGAGTTTGGCTCTTGCAGGATCTCTTGCGTCGACCTCTCCAAATTGTAATTTTATGGCTGTTTTGAATTCTTCCTATTCTGACCATGTATTGTCTTGTATATTTTTCGTATATGGAGTAAGCCATACAATTGTGTCTTTGTGTAACAGACTGCAATTACAAGGAATTTGGGTGAAGTCATGTTCGTCCTCTCATCCTACCGCCCGAAAGTACTAGATGGTTAATTGTAAAAGTATTAGGCATATGCAATACCAACATCCCCCTCTGGCCCCGTTGTAGGGCCCGGACGTCGCTTGCTGTACGGTGTGAAGATGCTAGCTACCAGCAAAAAGTCGCATAATTGGCAGCATCCTCATAACACCGGATACGTCGTCGCCGTCCATCCGACCGGAAGCTATTCGCAGAATATGAGAGGAGTAGTGTGCACTGCTCATGCAACTTAAATCCAGTATATGATACAAATGATATCTGCGTGATCGGAATAGCCAGCCGATTCAGAAAACAGTAATGCTTCACGTTGACCGACTACTATTGAGTCATAAGTCTGCAAAACAGGCGGGAGTTAAGGAGACGTAGATGCAAGCCCTTTCTCGCTAGGCAAATTAAAGCACCGATGGAGCACTAAGCATATGGACTCGACGAAAAGAGAATCCAGTCATGCCTCTGTGTTGTCACCGTTGTCTGAAATTGAGACTGATCACCTCAATGACAGAGGAACAACTGGTTTGTTCGCATCTGGGCGGCATACTCAGACTAAAGTTCATATGGCAAGGGCATCATTTACTTCAGACTGGCAGAGTCTCACACACACTCAGGAAGAAGAAGTAAAATAACCCAAATGACCAGAAGTGTGGAATTGTTCAGGGTCTACGAGTGTTCGCACTTAAGATTGATGAGACGAAAAACGACCTGCTATGGTGAAGGTACTTAGGTAGTATAGGCATTAGATGTACCGGCGGCGGAAACTCACGCGGGATATAAATATAAGACTTCCTCCCCTGCTATCAGAAAAAACAGCAACAGAGAAGAGATCTTTTCAATATTACAAGTTATTACCAATACTTCATACTCTTAGTACTTTTAGCGAAACGAGTATTAGTGATAAAATTACGAGGCCTTCCTGACAGGACTCCGTTATCAAAAAACGTTTAACCTTATTCTACTGAGCTCAGAGTTGGTTACCCATAACACTATATTGAGAGTCTCTCTGTTACTGAGGCACGATCGACACAAACACTGTCAAATGATCTTGACAAGACTTGCTATTATCGTTGGCTATTACTTGTTCTTCATCTAAGGAGACACACCGGCTACGGGGAACTTATCTGAACCTCTTCCCGGGTATTTAACTACCCCTTAGGACAAAGACGGTTATGACGATTTCGAGCGAGACAAGCAAGGCAGCCTTACAATAGCTTGTTCTATTTAACGTTGGGTAGTCAAACAAAAGAAAAGGTGCCCCAAAACGGTGCAGCAGCGAAAGCCTTATCAAGTCGAAAACTGACCAAAGTTACTTACCTAGAAACATCCCTTGGGTGAAATTATTCTTAACTTCGACGACAAGAATAATTCTACACCAGTGGCAAAAAGAGACCTTTGTGGCTGGTAACCGTACGTCGTGGATCAACTACGATATCACTCGCATCGGATACGCCAGAGGATTAAGGCTAGTGGGGTGAAACCATCAACTGTCAAAATCCGACGCGATTGAGTTGAAAAGTACGCTTGGACCAGCGAACGATTCCTTTTCTACCACGAATATCAACCATTCAAAGTCAAGCCCAGAAAACTACTCAGACATGGCATTAAGGTTTATGGGAGAAGACAAAGTTATGGGAGAAAGTTTAGATTATGAAGAAGTTGACCAAGTTTCAACTAAAACGTCTGAACCACCACCGGTTCCTGGAAGTTACGTTCCAAGTCAAAGCGGATGTCCTGTTGTACGGCCACCATCAAGGGTTAACAAAAGACGATCACAGTCTAAGATGAGGAGGTTGGTACAACCAACCCCTGGTTGACTAACGAAACCGCCACTCAGTTTCCTCAAAAGATACTCTACCCCACTCCAAGGACCTCAAGCTAAGGCCCAACGAACTGCGAGAGATTTCATGACCGAGCTCGATTCGGTGATAGGACGTATTGACCGGACAGCGAAGGAAACCAAACATCGACAGCACATTGCTTTCCATATTCTCGTATACTCCGAACAACGCCTAGTTGCAGACTTGGAAGATGATCGAACGAGAGTTAAGGAAGGAGAGGAACTAGTCAACAAAGAGGTAGATAATCTTCCAAAGAACCTGGAAATGGTTACTTCAGCACTTGGTAAAGCGTGGGACCAGTCCGAGCTGAGACGATTAAGCGAAGAAAATAAGATTCCGTAGCAGCAGGAGCGGTAAGAGGAAGTTAGCCAGCAATTGTATAGCAACATAGGGCCAACTGATGCACAATCACTCCTCGGGGACCTTTTCTTGGAAAAGGAAGTTAATACCTTACAATCATGCAGGGACGAATTGGTTAGGGAGCTAGCTACGCAAAAGAAAGAAAACGAGGATGTGAGGGCACAAATAGCAAGAAACCAGCGTGGCAACAAGGAATTCGAGGCCCAGAAGGATGCAGAGATCTTGGAATTGGAAAGACTACAGGATAATTTGTCGGTACAGGTTAATCAGCGACCATCAGGTGCCGACCAAGGAGGAAGCTGTCTGCCTTGGATCCCTGTACCTAAGGACAGCCAAGATTCTCAAGAGAATCAAAAAGGAAAAGGAAAGGCCCCTTAATGACAAGAGGCAGAAGCAGGGCCAAGTGGTGGAAAACAAGGACCGCCGCATGGTCCACGAAATAATCCAGGTGACAACGATGATGATCGCGATGGTTCATCAAGTAGTCCTTCTGCCAGTGAAAGTTACGAAGACACGGATGAAGATCGACGAAGGTCGAAACGAAGGCAACAACTAGCCGGGCGCGGAATGAAGCCCAAACAAGACCTTGATTTCTATCGAATGGAACTACTTATTGAAGCTGTAAGCAAAGGGTTGGGCAGTGCCAAAATGAAGGACGCCACACCGCCACAAATCTTCATAGCCAAGGACTACCGTAACCAGAAGACATGCCTACTCCAATGTGAAGATTATTTCCGACGAAATCCACAACATTGGGAGAAACATAGGCATAGGATACAATATGCCATCAGTCGGACAAAGGGACAAAATCTTGCGCGTTTCACGAATTGATATCGATGCACTATGACTGGTGAACTAGGCCATAAAAAGCTCGCAGGACTCATGCATTGGCAATGTTTCTGTCAGGAAATTAGCAGTTGATACGCTAGTACCGCAGGGGACCTTGAAGCACTACGAGATATGGATAATGTTAAATACGTGGGAAAGTTTTCACCCTCTTATTAAGGATGGAGAACCTTAACATCAAAGCGCAATAAATGGTATTGCGTGGCAAAGAAAGTTGGAAGAAAAGGTACCACTACAAATACTGGAATGGCTATCCTAGAAAAAATATGATCTCGATGAAGAATGGTTAAGTGCCCTAAGGGAATCTGGTGAGCGTTACGAAGAATGGAAACTGGATCAACGAGTTTCCAGAAGAGAAAGCCTCGTCAAGACGACAAAGAGACAGGTCCGCGATGAAGAAAAGGGTGGAACCAAAATCCTCAATAAGCGGAAGCATTATACCAAAGCAGAGCGTGCGGCAAATAAGGCGGCCAAACTAGAAGTTACGACCTCAACGTCAAACAAGGCTGAAAGACAGGAAGTCCCACGGAATGGGAAAGGATGCACAAGGGCATTCCGCAAAATCTCATCAACAAAAGAAAGACAAATATGGGGTGTACACTATGTGGGTTAATGAACCACGAATGGAAAACTTACCGAAAGGATGCGCAAGTAACGGCAATCCAACGGGCTCATTGGAAAGGTACTCGTAAGGAGGATCGCAATGACCACCTCGGAAAAAAAGGACGACCGCGCGTAAATTCGGTTGATGGAAGCCAACCACCCACGCAAAAGGCACAAGTCACGCGGATCGAAAGGCCTACACGGGTTTGGGAAAACCTTTCAGATCATGAAATGGAGGACTAAGGGAAATTTGGCGTTGACGGCGACGGCGATCGGGTAGTCTATATGACTGTTGCTAAATAGGCACGCAGGTCGATAGGAATTAAACAAACGATGTGAGGAACACCTCTCCCACTCACCAGTGGTAAGGACCCCTGACACATCAACTGGGGAAAATAAATGATGGTAGGCGGACACGTGTTCCGGAAACTCAAAGGTCTCCGATAAGGACCAACTTGGGTTTAAAACAAAGTCAGGAGAAATCATATTAGGGAGAGTCAGTAGGGGCGGGGGAGACGACTGTGGGAGTAACGAGGCACACTTCACTCAAGAGCCGTCATCGGTTCCACTCGAGACAAGGCTCTACACTTGCTTCTTATGAGCTCAGTCTCCCTTGAATTGATTCGACAGTACCGACGTATGAATTCTGTGATAGATATGATCTCATGAGATGACCGTGGAGACAAAGCGCGGGAAGGATAGAACATGGTAATCGGCCAGCCCAATGAACCTGATGGTAATACTATGTACCTATCTGGACGATCGTGGATACCCCCAAGATAGGACTAGCAGGTTGCAAGGGCAGGATGAGAGTGAACCCATCGGCAAGAAGTAAAGACCGCTAGTAGTGGGCGGCCCGATGACCAAATGGTTATGAATGAAATGGAAGGGCACACAACCCAACAACTGTTTGCTCTCTCCTGGAGTGTTGGTGAAACGCCAAAGACCAAGATAAGATCCCGATTAAAGAAAAGGCTAACTGGAACTAGTTTGGCTGAGGAGGTCTGATGGACCGAAACTATACGGGCATGGTCTCAAACATCCACACAAGGTCTCAAAAACGAAAGGCCCACACACTAGTCGAAATCCGGAAGAAACCAAAACCGCCGCGACCAAGACCATAAAACTGCCTAGAAGGTATCGCAAACATCGAAACGGAAGGAAAAAGAATCTAGGTTCGCGTGTTATTGGATTCTGGTTCTAATATCTTCCTAATCAACCCTCATCTCGTAAGGGCATGTGATATTCTCTATAAAACAATACAAAATCCTATAGAAATCTTAGGATTCGATGGCTCGGCCAGTGCAAGTGGCGGCAAACATTTTACTTGCCCAATTGTCTTAGAAATCAAGAATAACTTTCGCTGATCAGAGGTCTCCTGTGAAATTGCAAATGCTGGGAACTTTGACCTTATTATTCCCTCCGGGAGGTGTAAGGAACACGATTAGACTAATATTGAACAACGGGGAAAGCGGTATTTTGCGGAAAAATCTTGTCCGGACCACGATATCGAAGAAGGACCGATGGATATGTGAGAGCATGACGAAACGTTAGTCTTTGATCAAAACGCGCAAGTCATATGACGAATACAGTGCAAGCACGAACCAGTCGAGAACATCATACAAAAGGTCCCTAAACAATACCACGATTATGTTCAACTATTCGAGGAGGAAGTTGACACGCAAATGCTTTCTTGAAGGAAATGGGATCACGCCATTAGAATTAAGTTTGGGGAAGAACAGCCTTGGGTGTCTATTTACCCGTTATCGGCTAACCAACTAAAGGAACTCAGGAAGTACTAAGATAAAATACTACAACAAGGCAAATCCGACCGAGTCAATCACCTGCGGGCTCCTGGATCCTTTTCATTCCTAAAGCAGTTGGTAAATTTCGACTAGTGGTCGACTATCGAGGGTTGAACTCAGTTACCATCGCGGACAGATACCCGATACCTATCATGAGGGAACTTAGAGATCCTGTAGAAGGATCCCAGATTTTCTCCCAGATAGACCTTAAAAAAGAATACTACTTGGTAAGAATAGGCGAAGGAGACGAATGGAAAACAATGTTCTGAAGCCGTTACGCCCATTATGATTACATGGTAACGCCTTTCGGATCACTTAATGCGCCCGCTACCTGCGAATCAATGATGTATGAAATACTTCGTGAATTTTAAGACCAAGGCGTCATTGTCTGCTTAGACGACATCCTGATTTATTCGGAAAACGCAAAGGACGATATTCAACTTGTTAAAAGGGTTCTGTAGACACTAAAAGAGAACCAGCTAGCGGTCAACCTGGAAAAATACCTATTCCATGTCAAAGAAGCTGAATTTCTCAGTTACAACGTCAATACAGAAGGAGTGGAAATGGGAGAAAGAAAAGTCAAGTCCATAAGAGAATGGAAGGCACCCACTTCGGTTAAGGAAGTGCAAGTCGTTACAGGATTTGCTAATTTTTACCGACGTTTCATTCAAAATTGCGCCGCAATTTGCATGCCAATCACGGAAACCTTAAAAGGTGATCCCAAAAACTTTGATTGGGGCACCGAACAAAACACCGCCTTCGAGATCATGATGGGAATATTTGTTACCGCACCGTTACTTTTTCATTTTCATCCTAGGCTAGACACAGTATTCGAAACGAACGCAAGTGACTTCGCCCTCAGGTGCCTTCTACCATAATTTTAAGACAAGAAACCCCATCTGGTTGCATTCCATTCACAAAAATTGAACTCCGCAGAACGGAACTACAAAATTTACGATAATGAATTACTACCAATAATGGAAGTATTCAAGGAATGGAGACACTACCTCTTAGGTACCGAAAAACCTCTTACAGTTTATACAGACCACCAAAACTTGCAACATATCCTGACTACAGAAGAATGGAATGGAGGGCAGATCCGTTGGCCACAAGCCCTAGCGGAGTATAATTGAAAAATCGTATACCGACGAGGTAAAAGAGGAGGAGAACCTGACGCCTTAAGTAGACGGCCGGAGTACCGTCTAAAGGAGGGAGCCACTCATAGCGAAAAGTTTATCTTAAAACAGGAACATTTTCCAACCTTGATGAGAACAGCGGAGATGGACGAAGATGAAGGGATAGAGATAGAAGAAGAATTACCAAAGCTACACAATATACGGATCAAGAAATTGAGCAAAGCGGCTACGATGTCAACTAAAGAATCAAGAATGGCTGCCGGTCAGGACCTCTATGCATTAAATGAAGCCCCACTTCTGGCAAAAGGACAACAGCTGGTCGAGACAGGGATAGCTATCAGCCTACCACAAGGAACATACGCAAGGGTCGTGTCTTGCAGTGGACCAGCTAGGAAGAACGGAATTGAGGTTGGAGCTGGAGTTATTGATACAGATTATACAGGGGAACTCAGGGTACAATTGCAAAACCATAGTTTCAAGGACTATCAAATATGCAAGGGTGACCGCAGAGAGCAACTAATAGTGACTCAAATAGACAACTCCCAATTGGTGGATGTCAACGAGTTAGATCAGACAAAGCGAGCAGGTCAAGGGTTCGGAAGCACCAATTTCATTCCAACTCGAACACTAGAATAAGAAACAACAATAACTTCAAAAAGTATACCGTAAGCTGATAGAGAAACTAATAAATATTGCGATAAGTTGTAAGAAGGACACAACCCGCAGTCAAGGAAGGAAATAGTCTTGATGTCAAACTTAACTCTAGTACAGATAAAAATGAAGGTATTTGCTACCACATTACTCGACCAAGTCTTAGTTGCCGCCGAGCAAGACGAAGAATGGAAGGAACGAAAAAAGCAGTTGGAAGTTTTGGAACGAGAGGGAAAGACGTTACCAAAACAATGGAAAACAGTCAAGGGGTTCCTAGACTACAAAAACAGACTTTACATACCCGACAACGAAGAACTACGAACACTAGTCGCAAAAAGATACCATGATTCTAAGGTGGCGGGGCATTTCAAACAACCAAAGATCCTGGAAATAATCACGAGAGATTTTAGTGGAAAGGGTTGGCAAACTAGATAAATGACTCTGTATGATCATGTGACGAATGCCAACACAATAAATCTCCATGACACGCCAGGTATGGATTGTCACAACCTCTACAAGTCCCATACACGGCTTGTGCGTCAATATCTACCGACTTTATAACACATCTACCGGAGTCAGAAGGACAGACACAAATTATGGTCGTAGCAGACCGATTCAACAAAATGGCCCATTTCATTGGTCTACACGAAAATACGACAGCCTAGGATGTGGCAAAATCCTTCCTACCGGAAGTATTGAAACTACACAAGTTGCTTACAAAGATAGTATTGGACATGGACGCAAAGTTTTCCGGAGAATTCTGGGAATCACGGTGTAAGCAGAGGGGAACAAAGTGAAAAATGTCAACCGTATACCACCCCCAAACTGACCGATAAACTGAGAGAACCAACCAAGTACTGGAAGGTTATCTGTGAAATTTTGTCAACAACGAGCAGGATGATTGGTATCAACCACTCCCATTAGCAGAATAGGCATACAATAACTCAGCCACGAACGCAAACCAAATGTCGCCATTTTTTACAAATGATGGTTTCCGTCCACAAACAGAATGGATGATGGAAAGAGAAGCTCAAAATCCAGGAGCCACGATATATGTACATGGGATGAAGACGATACACCAAAAGGCAGCCATGACCTTGGAACGTACTGGGGAAGCTATGAGAAAATGTTACGATAAAAAGACGATGGAACAAGCAGACAGCAAAATTGGTGATAAGGGGATGTTGAACGCAAAATGCGCGCGCTTCAAATGACCATCTAAAAAGTAAAGTCCTAAACTTTATGGACCATTCGAGATTTTGAAGAAATGGGACGGTTCTTCTTACAAATTAAATATTTCCGACCTTTAGCATATTCATCCGGTATTTCATGTATCATTACTGGAACGTTACCGAGCGTTCTTTCGTGCACGACGGAAGCAACCTCCACGAGACCCTAAGGAAATCGAGGGAGATTTGGGATGGGAGGTTGAGAAAATAGTGAAGAGCGAAATAATCTCATACACTAGGAGGGTTCGTGGACAAAATATTGGGATGCGAAAACTTAAGTATTTTGTGAAATGGAAAGGTTGTTCGGAGGTTGAGAACCCCTGGGAACCACCAGAGAGCATGGGCGATGCTCAGGAGTTGGTGGAAAGTTATCAATGAGGAAATCCGGAAATGCCAGGCAGGGCAGAGGTAGAATACTACGAAAGGTTGTCCTGCGGTGGCCAAGTAAACGCAGAAGGCTTTTTACCCTACAGTGCTGAGTTCTGGAAAGAATAGAGGAAAATTAAAAGACTCGTGACGAGCTTATGGAGGAGGAAGCTCGTGTTAGGCATATGCAATTCCAACACCCCCCTCTGCCCCCAATGTAGGGACCGGACGTCGCCTGCAGTATGGTGTGAAGTTGCTAGCTACCATCAAAAAGTCGCATAATTGGCAGCATCCTCATAACACTGTATACGACGTCGCCGTCCGACCAACCGGAAGCTATTCGCTGGATATATGAGAGGAATGGTGTGCACTTCTCATGCAACTGGAATCCAGTATATGATACAAATGATATCTGCGTGATCGGAATAGCCTGCGGATTCAGAGAACAATAATCCTGCACGTTGACCGACTACTATTAAGTCATTGGTCTGCAAAATGGCCGCTAGTTAAGCAGAGGTAGCTGTAAGCCCTTTCCCGCTAGGCAAATTAAAGAAGCGATGGAGCACTAAGCCTACCGACTTGATGTAAAGATAATACAGTCATGCCTCTGTGTTGTCACCGTTGTCTGAAATTGAGACTGATCACCTCAATGACAGAGGAACAACTGGTGTGTTCGCATCTGGGCGGCATACTCAGACTAAAGTTCATATGGCAAGGGCATAGTTTACTTCCGACTGGTGGAGTCTCGCACACCATCTGGAAGACGAAGTAAAATAACCCCAATGATCAGAAATGTGGAATTGTTTAGGGTGTACGAGTGTTCACACTTAAGATTGATCAGACGAAAAACGACTAGTTATGGCGAAGGTACTTAGTTAGTATAGGCATTAGATGTACTGGCCGTGGATACTCAGGCGGAATATCAATATAAAAGTACCTCCCCAGCTATTAGAAAAAACAGCAACGGAGAAAAGATATTATCAATATTACAAGTTATTACCTATATTTCATACTCTTAGTAGTTTTAGCGAAACGAGTATTATCAATGAAATTAGGACGCCTTCCTGACATGACTCCGTTATCAAAAAACGCTTAATCTTACTACATTGAGCTCAGAGTTGGTTACCCGTAACAGAAAGCCAATATCTTGACAGACTTCTTTCTCTATTACATGCTTTCTGATTCTTTGACTTTGGGCTTGCGGACTCCTAATATCTGTAGTACCTGTTCTAGTAGTTCAGGTAATAGTTCGGGTACTAGAACCTCAGGTTTGTTTCTTCAGTTTCCTGGTAGTTGAGGGGCGGCTCAAGCCATTACCTCTTGTCTCATTGTTTCCACTGGAGAACATTCTTGGGGGGAAGGTTTTTCTGGTGTAATTGAACTTGTTACACTTGAGTGTCTTATGGAGTATGCAAGGGTGTCTTTAAGTTCGCCTACTTGAAACCTGTTATCTCGGAGGTCTAAGTCTTGTTCTGCATCTATGTTAAAATCTTGGTACCGATTTATAATTGATTGTTGAGTGTTACTATAAGACAAAATCAAATTTGAAGATCTCCGCATTGATCTTCCTTATCTTGTAACATGCAACAGGCAACAATCGTCGCTATCCTGTTTCATTATACTTCCGGTCCTGTGTATTCAATCTTACATCGTTATCTTCCCTTTCGTCTTACAAGTTACATCCAACTTCTCCATCCTTAGAATATGAATCATTATAAGACTATCATGAGGTTGTCTCTTCTTCTTGCTTGGGGATCTATAGTCACAGTCCCCTATTTTGCAAATATATGGCTTTGTATATAGAGAACGAATCGTTTGTTATATTGATCTTGAAGACTACGTAATAACTTAGATGGTTGCGTGAAGCTCAATCACCTTGGACCCAAGGACCCTCGTATATAGACCTTGCCACAACCAGCTTGTACTGCAACTAACTATTATGAGTTAATACATTGACGTACTATCATTGGACTCAACCAAGTCATTGGGCAGTAACAATGTAACTATTATTGAATTGAGTAAACAGTACGATCTTAATAGACCATATTGAGTATACGGTCATGATACAAAAATTTTATTGGGGTCAAGTTTATGTGAGGAGGTGTTTCGTATGAAGGAAGATTGGTAGAGATTCTTGTTCTTAATTCTCCTAAGGGAAGTGGGTGGTCACTCCTATATATACATGTTTGCATCCTCCCCTTATGATCTGTGTATCTTAGGAAACAATAGGGAAAACATAGGAAGAAAATTAAGTGCGACGGTGTTCAACTCTGAGAATCTGCCAAGGAAATCCCAAATAATGTGCCTCTATCTAAAGGGGTGTGAGTGTCACAATTCTAGACTGACTTAGCTATTTCGTACTATGACTCAAGTACAAGTCATGGGGTTACATTTGTTATATGGTTTTGTCGTATTGATTTCAGATGCATGACCTGTTTAGAGGTGATGGGGTGTTTTTCATGACTCACAGTTGTGAGTCATAAGTTATTGTTACGCGAATGATCCATTTTGGGTCATATGATGTTATGGTTTCACATGAGTCACGCTAGCGACTCATAGTTATATTGTTATTATGCAATGACTTGTTTGAGTCATAGGATGTTATGTGAGTGTATGAGTCATAGTTGTGACTCATAATATTTATTTGGATTGGTAAGCAGGTTGTGGGAAGATCAATATAAGGACGGACTTGGGTCATGTAGATAGACATCAACCATGTCAGCTATTTTCCTCGCGATTGAAATCGCAACACCACCCTCCACCATCGTGGGCTTTGGCCATTCCCCCCACCCCTTCCCCAAAGGGCCTTTTGCCCCCCCCATCCCTCTCTTTATCTCCCTCTTCTGGCCTGCCTCCATACTCGCGTTATGAGATCCCTCCTCCACCTGATTCTTTGATCTCGCTTAGAATCACGGTCGGTCGCTCCCCTCACCTCTGCTTCATATGGCTGGGATACAGTTTGCGGTAAGCGATCTTGCGGTCGGCTTTCCTTGGTTTGCCTCCGCTAGGCATCAGTCGATTTCACCATCCTCTTTTCCTTTCCCCATTCTATTTGGTGGTGGTCTCCCTCCCACTAAGTAACGCTATCTCTCGGAGAATAAAGGGACCACATTCGAGACGTGGTAAAACACCTTCAGGATGATGAGAGGCCATGAAGGCCACCTAGTATAAACACGAACACGATTTCCGATAGTTGCTACAGCTTGGCCTTCGTCTGCTCGACCCCCCCTCGGTTGGTCTGCTAGCACCGTATCTGCTACCCCTCTATTCTTAGGCTGGTCTTCTCTCGACCCCCACTTTGCTCCCTGTGGCCTTCAGTGTCGGCCCATTTTGTAGGAGTCGCTTTAACCCCACCACACCTTTGCGAGCTGGTACCTTACTGCTACTTCACATGGTGCCATTTTTTCCCGTGTTCCCTGCGGCTCGGTTACCTTTTGCCTTCCCTCCACCTTCGGTCAAGGGTCGTGTCCTTCAGTCCCGCCCCCTTTTGCCGGAGTAGTTTTAGGGCAACATCGCTCACCCTTCTCTGTTATGTGATGTTTTGTTGGCGGATTAGTGTCGAGTATCTCGTTCTTTGTTTATAGGATTTGGTTTTTAGGCTCAATGTACCACGGTCTCGTTTGTTTTTCGTCTGGTTACTGGTTCTTAGGGCTTGGTTTTTGTTTGGTTTTCAGGTGTTTCCGGTTTTTTGTATGGTCCTCAATCTTCTTTTTTAGGTTTTTCCACATAGCCTAGTTGCTGCATGCAGATTATTATTGTACTAGTAAACAAAATAAAACTTGGGTTAAAAATAAAAATAAAAAAGGTCATATTGATAGACAAGCTTCGCAACCGCTATTTACCTCGTCTTTGAAAATGCAACACAACGTACTTTATCGTCAGATTTTGCCCCTCCACAAATTTTTCCCCTCACGCCCCACCTTGCTCCTTAGACCTCTTAGGAGAGATATCTGTGGCCTAGCCCAGTAATCCTGCCTGGTCCAGGAAGCATCGATCTCCCGCGTCATTCCATTCCCGCCGTGCCCACCCCCTCTCCGTGTCCCCTCGGTCAGGTCCCTTCGCGACCAGGGAAAAGACTCCACACACACCATGTCCTATCCCACCAGGGCCCCTACACTCGCCCCCACCACTACCTTTATTATCCCCCCCCGAGAACCTGCAGCCTCCGTGTTCTTCAATGCTGAAGAACTAGGAGAAAGAAATCACCCGGCATTTCGAAACCTCTCACCAGGACAATATTGCACTCTTACTGGACACGCCCC
>QLOI01006562.1:0-18232 GCA_003313605.1 Tuber umbilicatum
CCTTCTATCCCCGTCTTCAGAAGCCCCGATTCAAACCCCCCTCTTCTAACCTTCCCGGGTTCGATTATCGAAGGCCTTCTTTACAAAATTATGCTACCGTAACTTCAGCCTACCAGCCCAAAAGTGGCTCACACGATCTCCTATTACTTCTTTATGACTATTACCGTAGGCCTCGCTGGGATCAATTGCCCTGATGTGGAGTATAGACCCCTGCACGGAGATATTCAATTTGTTGGTAGAGTGCCCTTTTTTGTAGAAAAGCCACCTCCACGACCCGCATACGGTACGAGTAGAGTAACACATACGAAAAGCGGGGGATCTCCATGTCCCCTTCAACGAGAACAGCACCGTACTGTACATAACACTTACCTTTCTATGCTTACGAAGTAAGCTTCCACCTCACTACCAACCTACTCGTACACCCTCCTTTGCCATCGCTCATATTGTGCCCTTACCACTATACCGTATTAGCTGGTGAGAGCCGGCGGGCACTAATATAATATCCAAACAAGATTTCCATCGTTGCTTAGTCTCAAAATCACCATAACACGCCTGTCCTAACTCTATATATCCAGGATCAAACTTCTGAGGGCTCTCACTCTACACGATTGTAAGTTCCACTTCAGCCGCTTCTTATTTCAACCTAGGAGTGTCCGCCAGTTCCTGTCAGTTAATGTGGCAACCCGCTCAGTTTTTAACGAGTATTTGACCACCGTCCTGATCTCCTAATCATGGCTTTTGCCCCCTCCAAAAAACGCCTACCAGATAGTTCCACAAACAAACACTTTCCGGCGTACAAAGAGTTAGCCTAACGCTCCCCGCTTTCCCAAACTGTGCTTCTTGAGTCCCACGATTAACCTTCGCCTATTAGCTTTTTGTTTGGCGGAACTATCACATTGTATGTCGGGCAAGATCGCCGAAAAATGGAGATACATAAACAACTCCTTGACAGCCTATCACCCGAGTTTAGCGCGCATGTCAAAAACGATATGAGAAGGGCCCGGGGCACCGAGAGCATAATTCGTCTACCGGAGGAGGAGGAAGAGACACTAACGCTCTTCACCGAATGGGCATACACTGGCGAATACGGCCACGAGGGCCACACGCCGCTCGCCAACATGGGGAGCAGCACCAAACTTAAACAGGACCTATGGGCGAGCATTCACAAACACCTTCAGCTCTGTGCATTCTCAGAGAAATTCAAGATACCCATCTTAAAGCAGCTTGCGGAATCGAAATTTTACACTGAGATCAGCTGCGCCGAGCCAACCAGCAATAAGGATGTGTCCGGCCTCGTTGTGGTGATAGATTATGCATATGATCACCTTCCGTACTCGGATCCGATTCTGAAATTTCTGGCGCAATATGCTTCCTGGAAGTTGGAGTTGCTACGCCCGAAGCATAAGTTTAATCAATTGATTTTAGCTCAGCCGGAGCTCCTAAAGGAACTACTTACGAACCTAAAAGGGCCAACCGCCAAACCCACAGCACCAGCACCACAAGCGCGCCCGACCCACGATAGACACATGCCTTCGTCTGAGGCCGAATGTCAGCGCCTTCTCCTTATCATTCGGAATGCCGAAGCGTTTGTGGAAAGAACTTGGTCCGCCTGAGGTTCCACGAGACTTCCATACGGGTATTAGGCTAACAATTGCGGAGCAAGTTAGTGGTAACATTGGCTAAAAAACCGTCTCATCCTTAAGGAAAGCGTTGTTTCTACTACGCTTTATTTTCATTGATTTTACTTCTCTTAGAAACCTATACTGCCCAAGAGAGTAGGAATTGTTTTAATTTCTGGTCTTTCTGTTTATATTCTTAGATGGTCATCATATTTTCCATGTTACGATTTAGATGCTTTGTACAGTACCTCCGGCACTACCGTCGGAGAAACTATCCCGAGTTAGTGTTTGTCACGAGCTGAGAAGCTTGAAGGCTTGTCTCGAGCTTTTGGCCCGAGCCCCTCGAGCCCAGTTATTCCCCGAGTCGAGCCAGACTTGAATCAGGCTCAAATCTCGTAATAGGTAAGAGGGAAGAAGACGGGAGGAGACAGGCGTCTCAACAAAAATCCAGTTTGGCGCCGGAAGCAGGGAGAAGTAAGTTGGGTACCCGGAATGGTCTTCTTCACGGGAAGCTGTTTGCACACACCATTGGAGGCGTTTAATTGCAATTTCCTTATTATTCTTTACTATTTGTCTTTTATACTTGAACGTCATATTCTCTACTCAAGTCTACCATATAGTCCGCCTTTAACTCTACTAAGTAATTAGTATACGTACCTACCAACAAATCCAGACTCGAGTCCATGGTCTAGCTCGATTTGAACGGGCTCGTGACAACACCGTCCCGAGTCTTGTCCACTTTCATTGGCTTAATGCTCACATACGCGTCTCATCCAACCTCCTGCTGACCTAGTCTTTTTTAAAAACGCTTCGGCATTACAAGTAATGTTGCGATCAGCAAAAACTAGTTTGTAATCAGCAAGTGGATCAATCAACCTCAAGGCGGGAAGTATAGTACTGTGCATAAAGCGGATAAGTTGCCTCTGGGATAAAAAACCAACAGGCGCAACTGTACCAAAAAGCTCCCGGTAAATATTCTTATAACAACCATCACAATGTCTTCGCTAAAACCCCCCCGATACAGTAACAGTTAGCTGCAGCGGTTGAGAATTAGTTTGTGTTGAATGGAGCCTCTTGGAATCGATAAATATCCAAGATAATACCACTAGGATTGCCATCTGTGCTGTACATATAATTGTATTCACAAATGGTGGCGCTAGAGCGGATTCTGCCAAGTATGATACCATAAGGAAACCCCGTCCCTGTTATAATATGTTTTACAATATCTCTTAATTTGTGTGCAGATTTCGCAGCTTTTCAGTGTGGTTAACGGCCTTGGTTAACCCAGATCTTTACTAAAAAGTAGTACGAGGAGCTCTTGCTGCCACCATACCAGTAGAAAACGCCTACATAATTACCACACTAAATCTTGAACTACGGTAACTACCCCTAAATTTACTCCTGAAATATTCTAGGGAACTAAAACGTGACCAATACAGGCCAAAAGATAGCTCAGTATTTGGACTCACCTTTGTAGCCAACACTCTTTTCCAACACCCCGACGCCACAGGGAAGTTCCTCACTTCCCTAATCCGGATGCGGCCCGGGGACTATGCTTCAAAAAAACCCACAAAATATCAAGTGTTTTTTTCTGCAGAAAAGCCGCCTAGTCACAGCATAGAGTTACAGTATACGAGAGGTGCCGAATCTCCATGTCCTATCAACCCACGGGATAGGATTTAAGGCCTACAATACGATACTCAACATACCTTTCTACTTGTATGAAGTGGGGCCCCACCTCACTGCCAACCCACACCCATCTTCGACATTGCTCACATTGCGCTCTTACTACTATACCGCATTAACTAGTGGAAAAATCCAGGTGCGAGTGTCGCTTGGTATCAAACCGCAATAAAACGCCATATCCCAACTCTTTATTGTGAGGACGAAACACTCCAGGGCGCTCACGTTTAACGCAATTGTAAGTTTCACTTCAACCACTTCTTATTTTTTTCAACCTGAAAGTGTCTACCAGTTCTTGCTAATTAATGTGGCAACTCACCCTCAGTTCCTAACGAGTATTCAATTACCGTCCAGATCTTCTCGTCATGGCTTTGCCCTCCGGAAAACCCATCCCCGTTAGTTCCACAAATACCCACTTTCCAACATACAAAGAGTTAGATTAACACTCCCCGTTTTACTAAATTGTACTATCTGAGCCCAATGATTAACCATTGTTTATTAGCTTTCTGTTTGGCGGAACTGTCACATTATACATCGGGTGTGATCGCAAGAAAATGGAGATACATAAAAAACTCCTCTCGAGCATATCACCAGAGCTCAACAACCACGTCAACAACGACATGAGAGAGGGCATCGAGGGGACAATCCTTCTACCAGAGGAGGAGGAAAGGACGCTCACACTTTTTACCGAATGGGCATACACCGGAGAATACGGCCATGAGGGCCACACGCCACTTACCAGCATGGAAAACCACATCGAACCCAAACAGGACGTGTGGACGAGCATTCACGAACACCTTCAGCTCTGCGTATTCTCAGATAAATTCAACATACCCATCTTAAAACAGCTCGCGGAATCGAAATTTCACACCAAGATCAGCGGCATTAAGCGAGCAAACAAGAGATTTGTGCCTGGCCTCGTTATGGTGATTGGTTATGCATACGATAACCTCCCCAGCTCGGATCGGATTCTGAAATTCCTGGCGCAGTATGCTTCTTGGGGGTTGGTGTCGCTACGCCCGACCAACAGCTTTAATCAACTGATTCTGGCTCGGCCCGAGCTTCTGAAGGAATTGCTTATGAACCTAAACCTAAATGGGCCAAACACTAAGCCTACGGCTCCAACACCACAAATACACCCGACGCACAGTAACTCCATGGAGACCCTGCCCCTAGATTTAATATCCAGGGAGGCCTAGTTCTCTACTAGGCTGTAATGACACCCTGCCCGGGATCCGCCCTATGTCATTTGCCCCCCGAGGGCATTTGACCCACGGTTGACCAGTTCTCGTCTGAGGGCGAGGGCCTGAATTTTTGTTACGAGTTCCCACTTTTATCACTTTTGTGTAACTAATACATTTGATACTCTCCTTTTTCCTAGAGCCTTCCATAACCCGAGCAAGAACACAAAATTGAGTATCCCGACACTACACTAAGCATCACAGTCCAAGTCTAAGCTTCGTTGCTTTCGCATCTTTGTTGGGGCGACAACTCTGCTCTTACAACTCACCCAAGCGCAAGCACCGTCCCCATCTTCGAAAAGCATTCATCTCCATCCAAGCATCCGCCAACATATCAGTCTCCATAGGTGTACTTTGTCTTCATATATTCTCACTCGCGCGAAGAAACAAGAAATAAAAATCGACAAGCCATGCAATATGCCATACAGTGCTCCCAGAATCTACCCCCCCCAGCCCAAAGCTTTGCACCACTTACGGCGCCCTTAATAGACAACAGTAAAGTATATCACACTTCCCTCGTGAAAAAGGAATGGCAACTTCAGTTTGTACTCGCCCATCCCAAAGGTATTCGAAGGGCTTGGCAGGGTGGCGCTAGAGCGGATTCTATCAAATACAACAAAAAAAGTTCGCCCTAGTATGATATGTCTTAACTTCTAAACAACCAGATTCTTCTTTTGCCTACCTTTCCGTTATTGGTATGATACAGTGTCCCCCACCCGCCACCTTGGGATCACACTTCCAAGCCCTCCTACCTAACAACCCCCATTTCAGCTGCACACTTGCACCAGGTATATCTCACACTAGTGCGAGTAGACGCCCCTGTGTGCTACACGCTCACAAACCCAATGGAAACCCGATTACATCCAAGGACACACAATCGAGGGTACTGCAAAACACAGTCGCATCTCTGTCCCCACTGTAAGATACTTTGTGATAATATCACAGTGTTTAGGCAGCTCCCAACCCATGTATTTTCCGAGAAGCTTGGCAATGACCGCTTTCAAGGGTACTGTCTGATGTAGATTTAAATTTCCTTTCAATAGTAATTCACCCTGGTTTGTAGTACTTGGCAATTCATAAAGTATTCGGATCACAACCCCAGTCATTGAAATTTCACCGCCAGGTGACTTGTCATTTTCCCAGGTTTGACCAACCAGCGTCCTTGACTCTTTCATTGCCATAGCTTCAAGTCTTTATTCTACAGCGCCTCGCTTGGAATAATTTTCATCGATAAACTTGTTCTTTCATCCCCTTTTATCATCTTTATCTTTATTTCTCGATACTATCTACTCTGCTGTACACTTCGGTTATGGCTAGGAAAACAAATTCAAAACCGTCGTTGGCACAGGTCGTACAGTCGGCTGATGTCCTAACGAGGGCAGTGGAGAAGTCTTTTGCTCAGGAGGCAGAGATTTCATGGTTGTGGCACCATGTTTTGGTGCTTTCTGCTCGCTTGGCTTTGGCCGAGAAGCAGTTAGCAAGGTATCATGGCGTAGAGTTTGCGGTTTGCGTGGTGTGCGGGGGGGCTCACAATTCCCAGAATTGTGAGCTAGGATTTGGTCAAAAGGTGGAGTTCGTGGGAGGGAATGGCATGGCTCCGTTCATGGTTGAGGAAGAGGAGGTGGCGGTGGCACAGGTGAGGCTGCCTGGTATGGCTTCATTGGTGGCTTCTTCAGAGGTGGCTGAGGATGACATGTTGGTAGCTGAGGAGGAGGTGGCTGAGGTGGCGTCCTCCGCTGAGGCGGTGCAGGTGCCTGGCCCCCTGAGGCGCGAGCCCTAGGTTGCTTGGACTTTGGAAGACGGGAAGAGGAAGAGGAGGATGAGAGAGCGTCAGTGTTGGCTGGCAAAGAGGAGGAAGGAATTGGATGCGGTCCGGAAAGGGATGGTGGTTTTCCGGACAGGGAGTTTTGTGAGAAGCGGAAGGGAGATCCTGCGGGAATATATAAAGCAGGATGGGAATGAGGATGTGGTGGTGCTGACGGGTCCTAGGTTGGGTTCGCCGGGCATAGGTAGGGGTATGGGTGTGGTAGGCAGGTTTCCTAGGGGTCCCGGGGGTGGTGGGGGTGGATTGTGTAGGGCTTTTAGATGTGGGAGGAGATATGAAGCGGGTGGAATATGTCATTTGGGGAGACGGGGTTAAGTTTTTATTGTTTTATTTTGGGTGTTTCCCGTGCGTGGGCTAAGTGAGAGTGGTGGATGGGTGGCTTTCCTTTATTGGAGGTTGCTGTTGGGAGGCACTGGATGGGGTGACCCATCCGGGGGATCTGACATTATCTCAGGTTGTTGCAATCGGCTCTTGATGGAATATCTCGGTGGGGGAGGGTTGCTTGCAGTAACCTGCCCAGGTATTCTTGGGGGTGCCCTCGATTCGTTAAAGGGTTATTACGAAAGACTCGCCTTTGGCGAACTGAAAACTGTTTAGTACTGTTATTAGCTAGTTGTAGTTGACGATAGTTAATAAAGTTAAAAAGTTTTTAAAAAAAAAAAAAAAAAAAAAAAAAGTATTCGGATGCCTTGGCACCAAGATATAAACAACACCGGTGTCTTGGCGCTAAGGCATCTGAATACTTTATGAATCGCCAAGTAGAGACTAGCAATAGACAGCTACCGGGGGGGTAGCAAACATTGTGCCCCCCACTATACCAACGTAAAGGTGAAGGAACGGTTTATTCTTGATTGCGATCGTGCATTCTTTCCCCCCCCAATCGTCCACTTATCCAGAAGTGTGTCTTTGATGATATAAGATATCACCCACCATTCACTTGCAAACTGAGATGGGCAGGAGAGTACTCGCCCTTATTGGAAAAAGTGCCCTACTTAGCCAATTCAAACCTTAGGATGGAGCTGTTAGATGTGATTCTGATATTGCTCTGATACACTCTTTTACTTCCTCCGCATACTGTACTCTGGCTGCTTTTCCTGCGCTATGTTGCCAACCATGTTGTAGGAATGCATACGTTGTGGGTTCCGTATGCACCTCAATGATTTTAATTTTTGCTTCCTTAGGTAGTGTCGCTTTCCCTCCTTTATCATGTTCTTTCCTTCAATTCCCCCCTCAAGTTACGACTAGAGAATAAAGCTCCTTCTCTCGTTTGTTCTCACAAAATAATTCATAACAGGGGCGTTATAACGGGCCCCGAACCATATTCCTTTCTTGCCCAGTGTGTGTACGAGCAAGAGGGAAAACGATGACGAGACGACGACGAGACCCTCCTCAACGAGGACGAGGACGGCAAATGTCGGAAGTATTACCTCAATATAGTGGTACCGATATGGTCGGCCAGCTGCCAGGCCACTTGGGGCATGAGGGACTAGTAAATGATGGGAGTCATATTGACGTATATTCATGCTACTGATTGCTATAAGTACAGCAGTCTTAGGTGTTTCTATAGACGAAAAAGAAGGAAAGCAACTCTTTCTCTTTCTCTCTTTCATTGGTCTGTCCCATTACTTTGCGCTTCAATTCCGGCCCCCTCTCTGTTTGACCTCCGACAACACGAACACATTTGAGACGATATCGAGTTCTTTTCTTTCATTCCTTCCCGCTCTACGACGACCCCCTACCTTTCCATCCCTTTCCCTTTCTAGACATATAAAGTTAGATCCAACCACACTTCCAACCCATACTCTCCTTCTCCACAGTTCGTATCGCACTCTTACTACTATACCCCACTAACCGGTGAGAACCCGCGGGCACTAGTATGTTCAAACAATATTTTTATTGCTGTTCAGTCCCAAAATCACAATAAAACGCCATATCCTAACTTCATATAGCCTAGACTAAACCAACCAGTCAGGGCCCTCTCTTACTCTAACACAACTGTAATTTTCACTCCAGCTGCTCCCTATTTCAATCTAAGTAACGAGTATTCGATCTCCGTCTAGATATTTTTATCATGGCTTCTTCCCCCTCCAGAAAACCCGTACCCGATAGCTCCACAAACAAGCACTTTCCAAAATACAAAGAGTTAGATTAACACCCCCTGCTTTCCCAATTGTGGTACTTGAGTCCCATGACTAACCTTTGTTTATTAGCTTTCTACTTGGCGGAACTGTCACTTTGCTTGTCGGGCGGCGTAGCAAAAAAATGGAGATACACAAAAAACTCCTCTCGAGCATATCACCAGAGCTCAACAACCACGTCAACAACGACATGAGAGAGGGCACCGAGGGCATAATCCGCTTACCAGAGGAGGGGGAAGAGACGCTCACGCTTTTTACCGAATGGGCATACACTGGGGGATACGGCCACGAGGGCTACACGCCGCTTACCAGCATGGAAAACCACATCGAACCCAAACAGGACGTATGGGCAAGCATTCACAAACACCTTCAGCTCTGCGTATTCTCAGATAAATTCAACATACCCATTTTAAAACAGCTCGCAGAATCGAGATTTCACGCCGAGATCAACTACGTTGAGCCATCCAGCCACAATGATGTGTCAGGCCTCGTTATGGTGATGGGTTATGCGTATGATAACCTTCCCAGCTCAGATCCGATTCTGAAATTTCTAGCGAAATATGCCACTTGGAAGATGGAGTTGCTACGCCCGACAAAAATATTTACTCAATTGATTCTAGCTCGGCCAGCGCTTCTAAACGAATTGCTCATAAATCTGAAGGGGCCAAAGACTAAGCCTACGGGACCCAAAGTGCACCCGAGGCACGACAGACATGTATCTAGTAAAAGTGAGACAGGAACTAGGGACAACCAATTTAAGAGGGCGAGTAGACTCCAGAATCGCGATACTTTAAGCAAATACTGAGAGGTGATCGGACAGACCCCCACTAGCTGATCTGGATTTTATGAAATGATACGAGTATATCTTGTTGCCCACCGTCAAGTGTGTGGATGGCTTTATGGATCCTTCATCTCTCCTTGGGCAATTTCATAGACTATCACGTGGCGGGAAAAGTGGGTGGCTTCTATGTTTGCATTATTGTTATTCAAGAGAGACTGAGACTCCCATCAGAAGGTGGGGGTTTTTTTTTCAGTCATAAAGAGCGTGCTTTTATTCCTCCCTCTTTCATTTCTTGTCACAATCAAGTCTACGCACGATACAAGATAAGCATACATCTCTGAACAACTAAGTGCCTTCATCTGTTTCACCTTTTTCCCGCAGGCCACCCCCACAGAGAACCTTGATTCTGAAGATTGCCAATACCCCCGCAAATGGAGGCCCCACGAGGAGAACCCCAACCTAGGCCAGCTAGGGTCTGCTTTACCAGCTTCGCCGAGTAGCCCCTAGGAGATACTAATCTCCCACTTTTATTAGCTGTGTACAGTACCAATCTACTCTTATCTGATCTGCAAATGCCAAGAAATGTTTGAAAGACCTGTTACCAATTTTACAAAGCAGAATAAGTATATTAAAGGTAGATGAGCAGGGGAGGAAAGGAAATACGGCACAAGTCCAAAGTAAACAACGCCAAAAGAAATACAAAGGAAACCTATCACAAGCTTCTTGATCCACGTTCGTGCTGTTCCACCGCCGGAGGCTTCTGGCGAGGTAGCCGCTGCCCCTGCCATGGGAGATGGGTACCGCCGATGTATCCCACGATGGCAATGCGGGCGCCTGCATTTCCTGGAGGGGTGGCGGGTGGGTGATAAAGAACGTGAGGTGTAGGAAGCGGGTTGTAGGAAGCGTGATGATCTGGCATTCAGGAAGCTCAGGGATGGGATGTATACAAGAGGTCTGTGGAGTTGGGGCCTCCGAGCTATGACCCCGCCCTGGCCGGGGAACCGGAGATACCTTTTTCCGCAGGGGCCCGGAGTATGTTTTCTCCTCCATGTCGAATCCTGGACGCATTGCCCAATTGGCCATGGGTTGTACCA
Organism: Tuber umbilicatum; assembly: GCA_003313605.1. Lineage (NCBI taxonomy): Eukaryota > Fungi > Ascomycota > Pezizomycetes > Pezizales > Tuberaceae > Tuber > Tuber umbilicatum. The sequence continues at coordinate 10,382 of QLOI01006562.1, forward strand.
ACCCTTCATTGAATTAGGGCTATCGAATAAGCTGTACCACATAATATTATGATTATGATAGTAGTAAATATATAAACCCATAACTTATTAGAAATTTATAAATAGTAGATAAAATAAATTAATTATATGATGAGAGCTTAATTGCTATCTGTTGCTAAGGCTTTGTCATTAAGCCAATATGTGCAAATACCTTATCTACTATATCTATATCAGATTGTTTGTTCATACCATTTTTTCTTTTTTGATATAAGCTGAGCTGTTGTTTGATTTCTTAAGTTTCGGTTTCTCTGAGATTGAATATCACAAAATAAATCTATATCTTTCAATTTTTCAGGACAAATTTTCAAACACTTTTTAGTATTGATCTCAAATTCAAACAAATTTTCCAATCAAAAAATAAAATAAGGTTTAGGCTCTGTTTGATAATGTCTAGCTTAAATATATCACTGGCATACTACAGTATTTGATGAAAATGACTTGTACTACGTTATCATAGAAATAATAGTATTTGGTAGTTTATATCTATGAAGCATCCCCCTTATATCTTCTATTCCAGTCCTTATAGATAGGGACTCGCTTAGGAAGAAGCTTTCTAAAATTCATAATTATTATATCATAGAAAATTTCTAGAGTCAATCTCAGCTATCTACCATTTACCCTAGTTCCCAAATATATCTGGGTGGTTGACGATGATTATTCCAAACAGCTCTGTTTTCTTGCAGGGAATATCATTATTTCACAAGTTTTTCCACTTGTATGCACTACAAGTGGCACAATTAGGGCAAAATGGCTTTTGAATGGTGCCCCAGGGTAACAAAGAAGAGATACCAGTATGATGGACCTCCTGATAATACTTGATAATACCGCTTAAATTGCCATCTGGACAAGTAATTTTATTCATAAAATTTACCAGTGGTACTATCAGATTCTGCCAAATAGCGAGGAATGCTTGTCCTAGTATCATATATCGTGACTTATAAGCAATTGATTTCTTCTTTTGTTCCTAAAATAAATATTTTTTTACATTATTATACCCGTGCAGTTGCGATAGCGTGGACGGCCTATCATAATACTTGTATTGTATGTTAATTTAGGCACCACAATTAGGCCACCCAAGCAACCACATTTGGAACAATTTTTGTAGTTAAATTATGATACCAGCCAACCTATGATAGATAGGGCAGACTGATAAGGCATGCAAATCCCCCATTTTTCTAATAGCTGTGGCCTAGTGGCTTTGCCGCACAAAATTCGCCTAGCCACAGTATTAAATACTCACCAAGCACTTCCCCATTCACACAAACTGAGATCCAACCTCACCACCAACCCACACCCTCCATTGCCAGCGCCATACTAGGCTCCCATCAATCGCTTGCCCAGACTTTCCTAACCAACACCTAACCACCGCCCAGATCTTTTCATCGCAGCTTTTTGCCCTTCCGCCAACATGTCCGATGGTCCCACAACTAAACACTCGCCAAAGTACAAAGAGTTAGACTCTCCGCCCCTCCAAATTTTGCCGCTTAGGCGCTACGACTAACCTTTGTTTATCAGCTTCCTGTTTGATGGAACCGTCACATTATATGTCGGGCGATATAACAAAAAAATGGAGATACACAAAAAGCTCCTCGCAAGCATATCCCCAGAGCTCGACAAGCACGTCAACAACGACATGAAAGAGGGCATAGAGGGGGTGATACGTTTACCGGATGAGGAGGAAGAGGTGCTCACGCTTTTCACCAAATGGGCATATACTGGGGACTACGCCCACGAGGGCGTCAGACCGGTTGCCGCCGACCAGGAAAAATACAGGTGCTTTCAACCGGTATGGCTGAGCCTCCGTCAACATCTCCAGCTCTGTGTATTCTCAGATAAATTCAACATACCTACCTTAAAACAGCTTGCAGAATCGAAATTTCATACCGAGATCCGCCCTGTCGAGCCATACGCCGAGGAAGATGCCGCCGGCCTTATTATGTTGATAGGTTACGCATATGATAACCTCCCCAGCTCGGATCCCATTCTGGATTTTCTGGCGCGATATGCTTCCTGGAAGTTTAAGCTGCTGCGGGCCACAACTGGATTCACCCAATTCATTTTAACACAGCCAGACTTTCTGGAGGGATTGTTCATGAATTTGAACGGGTTGAGGACTAAGCCTACAGATACGAAACCTCAAACGGATTCGAGGCTTGAAGACCCAGTGGAAATAACCACATACTATCCAACGGACGGAATCCCATACTACTCGGACGACGTATACTTCTCAGACTGACCCGCCCGAAAACTGCTGATAAGCCCTTTGCCCCTCGAGCGCATTGACCCGCGACAAGTCAGTTCTCTCTCGATCGTGAGGGCCCGGATTATGGCTACGAGTTCCCATTTTCCTATCTTTGATGTAAACGAATACACTTGATACTCTCTCTCTCTTTCGTTTCATAGTCTCCCATATCCTGAGCAAGAGCACAATATCGACCATGCCCGACACCGCACCTACACACCTTTGTTACGACGACCGCCCTTCGCCAATAATTCACCCAAGCGTAATAATTGACAGTCTCCACAAAGCGCGCATCTCCAGCCAGCCACACGCCAACAAATCACTCCACATCACATGCCTTGCCTCCACACATTCCCACCCGCCCCCACTACCCTATCGGGCACACAAATAGAATTTTTCAAAAACAGTTTATCCCATAGACGGGCGAGACATGCAGACATTCGCCCTTCCTAATCCACCTGTGGCCCAGTGACTTTGCCGGCAGAAATCACGAAATATCAAGAATTCCGCCTAGGGAATAGTGACTTAACCACAGCATAGTCACCATATATATATAAAAGGCCCAGGACCTGCACGCCTCATCCAACCATGGGATAAACCACCTACACGAAAAATAACATCTCCTTTATGCGGTGGCGATGCCAAATAGACCCAGTAGGTTTAGCCATGCCATATCGTACTCCCAAAAACCACAACTCCCATCCCAAAGCTTCGCACCACATACAACACCCCCAGCGGAAATGAGCAGAGTATATCGCGACACATTCCACGCGAAAATTGAATACCAACTTTGGTTTTATGGTTCAGTCCCTGACATATTCACTCCGCCCGATATCGAGTCGGGCATCCAAGGGAAGACAAACGTAACGATTTAAGAGCTCCAATGAAGTCTCGCCCTTCTCTCCTTCTTCCCTCTGCCCCCGTCCCGGCCCCGCTATAACGAACCCCCTCCAGCAAGCTATCGTACGCAGAATAGAGAAAGAAGGAAAGAAAAATAAAAAATGAAGACGGCAAAAGCATAACCGATAGGTATCAAAGCAGATCCTCGGGACCTTGATAATATACTGATTTAAGGCTAAGTCAAAGGCCCAAGGCTGGTACAAATTCAATGCGCAGGGAGGCAACAATAGACTTCGTGAGACGAGCTTTTTTTGTCCATGGAATGGATCTCTCCCTCAAACACTGGCCCCGATCTGGTCAACACGCTCGCCCCTCCTCTGACCACCATACGCTCCGTCAAGGGAAGACTCCATTTCACAAAAGCATTCTCCGAACCACTGTAAGATGTAGGGGGATTGGAATCTCAAAGGCAGAAGAGTACTTCTGCTAGTACTTGGCCATTTAAAAAGTCTCTGGATGGTTTCCATTTATTTGCACCTATCTTGGTGCAAAAGCGCCCGGAGGTTTTTTAAATGGCCAACTATTGGCGCCGCGAGACCGATGTTATGAATGAAAGAACACAGGAAGATTTAAGATTGGGGGTGGTTTTCTTCACTGATTTGGGGATATTGTACGGTACCAGGTAGGTTTGGTATCAGCAGCAGGGATATCGCGTCTGCTGTGCTTGTTACTTTGCTACGTTCAATAATTCCTCGGAAAAATACACAGGTCTAAAAATATCCCATCTTAAATACAAAGAGAGGAAATTGTCGATCAGTTCTGATGGTCCAATGGCTAAAGAGCTGGCTCCTGGTAATACGAAAGGGAAATGTTGCAAGTCCGAATCCCAGACAAAGTTCTGCATCGGATCCGCCTCCCAGTTCAATGCGTTTGTCACCTTTGGGTAGAAAGAAAATATGCAATGCGCCCATCCCTTGCCCACAGCGAGCTCGCAGTAGGGGTCAATTTTCGAGAACAAGATATTCGTAAAATAATACCTTCCTAGCCTATACCATTTACGATACCTAGCGATTAGTGACATTGGAACGAGTGATTCTATGCTCTCCCGCCCATGCAACAACATTGTTAAAGTTCCAGCACTGGTGAACAACATCCCACCCGCTCTCACCTCCCTTTTTCCAGTAATGCATGGCGACATCGGCCTTGCAAGTGAGCGCTTCTCTGAGGAACTCAATACAATGGTCTGTGAGGTCCCGGGGACCAAATCAGCCTTCGCCACCTCCAACAGAAAAACAGCAGAATAATGGAATGCAGAAGGCAGAAATAATATGGAGGGACAAACCAAGAAGCGCTCCATGTTCGCCGGCGGAGTGTTGATACAACGCAAGTCTGATATGATTCTGCACTCCCCACCCACTCATCAACACCCTCTCTCCTCCCCAAGAGACAAAAAAAAAAGAGATAAAAAAGGTTCAGAACAAACTTACGAGGCAGTGTAACTGATGACAAACTGCAATTCCGTAAACATATTCGCCCTCTTTCCCACCCTTAATCGACGGCGGCAAGTTTCTCAGGACCCTCTTATCACTGATGCCAATCCTCCCGCCATCCTCTCCGCAGATGTTCTCCCAGGCGGCACTATTCTCCTTGGTCGGGGCGCCAAAGTACATCATATTCGGAGCGGACGAGAAACGCCGGTTCTCGGGGATCGAGGTGATTGGCGCTGCGGGAACCGTTCTCCCCGATTAGCAAGAGAGAGGACAAAATTTTTGTGAGGGGTGGAAGAGAGAGAGACAAACAGTAAAAAGGGATACGACGAAAAGTGGGCGGGTATTTTCCATGGCTGGGTTTGACGAGCGAACCGAGGACCATACCAACCCCGACGATGATCAGAGAGTAGATGGTGAAGAGCACCCAGATTCCCCAACTCGGCTTCCGGGCGGAACTGCCGGCGCGGGACCTGCGGCTGTGTTTCGCTGGAGGGGGCGTGGTTGGAGGGGGGATCGGATTACCGCCCTCGGGGTTCATCTTCCCTGCTTTCTTGTTCCAAATTTCGTTTTTTTTTTAAGTAACTGTGATCTAGTGGAGTGGATGTTTGTGGGTATGGATCCCTGGGATGAAGCGGGGACCGAGAAAGGGTGGATGGTGGAATATAGATGCATTGTAAGAAGGAATTTAAGGGCACATAGGTTTAGTGGATAATTTTTATCCGGGAAATTCTAGGTTTACACTCTCGGCCCTTACAATACTTACACTGTAAATAAACCCCCAAACCGATTCCCAGAGCTGCTACGCACTAAACGAACAAAACCCAATGGCGGGCCGGAAGCATTGACAATACGAACACACACAGAGCGCCCCCAACTACACAAGGCCCGGCGACCCTCCCATCGTACAATACCCAGCAAAGTTTCTCCGTGGATGAGCATTAAATCCTTTCGGGTGACAATCTATGATTCCGCCTACAAGCCGGAAAAAAAAAACCCCATGGAACCTAAATTTCCCCCCGAAATTCCCGAAAAAGTGAAAAGTCAATAAGACAACACATTCCAGTAACCTCCCGAACATTTTCACCTCTACTATAGCCCCCCCCCCCCCAAACCCTTACACCTCATAGATCCAGAATAGTCCATCCTTGAAGCAGCATCACACCACCAGCAGCAGCGGAAGGCCAGGCACGCCGGGGTGACAACCCCAACCCCGCATGTTTCTATAGCCTTGCTCGTTTTGGCACGGGTGAAGAGCTCCGAAAAAAAAACGGCCTTTCCAGAAATGCAATAGTCAGCGAGAGGCAGAGACGTATTTTTCCCATACAAAGCAGGTTTCTTGCCAGTTACTACACATTAAACTCCACTAATCCCGATATCCCGCTGCCATACATACAGGGCGAGAATTAAAGTAAAGGATCGTATAACGTTCCTCCAAGCTCCGTCTGAGTAGTCTTTCCCCTCCACTATCTCTAAGGCGCCAGTATAGGGCGGGTAAGCGATTGTGGCCTTGAAGTCCTGGTTATAGTTTGCCTCGCTATCAGTGTTCCCCACGTCGGATTTTCTCGCAGGAGATCACTCGGCTAAGCTTAGTCACCCGTGGATAGGTCTTCCACTACTAGCTCACTCCCCAATACTTTTTCCCATTGCGCGCACACGAGCTCCCGCTCGACACATTAGTTCCACCCCACGGGAAAGATTTCCAATTGGTCAAGTAGGTCACATTCCCGATAGGATGTCCCACCGGAAAAGCAAAATTCGGCCCATCCAGGTTAGCAAGCGAACGCCGAAGACGCGCCTCCGGTGACGTGCACAATTGAAGAAAACACAATTTCAGGGACAATCAGGAATAATCCCCTCTTCTTTTTGCCTTCTTCCGGTTGTTATAGTGTAACGCACAGCGTTTACCACCTCCGGTAGTGGTCAGTTGCTGGTATCTGCTCGAGTACACCATAGCGAACTACAATAGAACGGAAACGCGCGATACACTAGGTGCAAGTGCGCGGCCGAGCCGAAGGCTGTTAGGTAGGAGGGATCGCCAGTGTGGTGGTGAAAATAGGGGTGGAAGACTCTGTACCGATGATAGAAACGCGGGCAAATATGAGTGGGCTTAGGTGGTGGTGGAATAGTAGGTGAGAGGCAAGACATAGATCAATCAGCTAAGTGTCACATACCCCCAAAATATAGATCATACCGTTGTTAAAAGCCTTTCGAGAAATATATAGCCATTCCGTTCTCTTTTTACTTGTTCAGCAGGGCATCCTACTGAGAAGATGGCCCACTTGGCCGGCCGTAACGCATTCAATACCTCAGCCGATATCTTGGGGGATTCCTCACGAAATATTCGGTCTGCGGTGAACTCCTGGCAAATACAGGTGAGCACATAACAGAAAAGTATATCGAGTGATAACCTATGATCAATATCCGGTTCACGCAGTTAAATCTATGAATGGGAGCCAGTAATCTTGTTCTGTGACCCACCATCCGAAGGAATCCAAGCAGGAAACGAGCCAAGGCACCAAAGGAAATCGCCAGCTGATGACATGACCGAAATATGGAAGAGAAGAATGAAATACAGGACCAATAATGTAAAGGAACTAAGGCATACCAAGAGGGTAACATCAAACACGACGCCGCCAGAGCTATTCCCAGCTAACGTACTCGAGTAGAGTATCTAAGGGTTCTAGTAGCGGCGAGTAGGGTATATAACCATTTTGTAATGTTCATCAGGTTCTCGAACTTCTTCTGCTGTTGATTGCGCCACCACAAAACCCCTTTCCTCGCAATGCTGCGCATCGATTCCCAATATCTAAGGTTGGGCTGGAGCAACAATACTAATTTATACCCCAAGCACGGCCCCAACACCACCAGTGCTCACAGAATAATCAATCCAAGGTGTCCCCCCCTCGCAGATTAAGATCTAATTGTTCAGCTAACGCAGCCTGACCATATGGTTAACGCACAGGTGAAAGAGTCAACCCATGAACACCGTTCCATCGGCCAAGCTGCCAGAGATATAATACGTACCCCTTCTGGCGAAAACTGAGGATGACAAACCGTTCGCTTGGCAGGTAAGCTACAGGTCAGTAACAACCATCTCACAGACTAACCACGCTATCCAACTACTAGGATCGAAATCATATCGATTCACAGTTTCCAGGATGTCCGCTCCCAAGCCCCCACCGCTCCCCCCGCGCCACCAGGTAGGTACCGGAAAAGGCGATCGGAATTGCCGAATCAACA
>QLOI01006576.1:0-15645 GCA_003313605.1 Tuber umbilicatum
CTCGGTGAAACACCGCTCTTGCTTGCCACTTCGAGCGGACATGAGGGAGTGGTGAAAATACTACTAGGGCGGAAAGAAGTCAACCCTGACAAGCCAAGTTTATTCGGCAAAACACCGCTCTCGCTTGCCGCTTCGAGTGGACATGAGGCAGTGGTGAAAATGCTACTGGGGCGGAAAGAGGTCAACCCCGACAAGCCAGGTTTGTTCTGCAAAACACCGCTCTCGCTTGCCGCTTTGAGCGGACATGAGGCAGTGGTGAAAATACTACTGGAGCGGAAAGAGGTCAACCCCGACAAACCAGATAACTACGGTCAAACGCCGCTCTCGTTTGCTGCTTCTAATGAAGTGAGGGAGTGGTGAAACTACTACTCGAGCGGGGGGAGATCAATCCTGACAAGCCAAATGATTCCGGGCGGACATGAGGAAGTGGTGAAAATACTACTGGGGCGGAAAGAGGTCAACGTCAATAGATTAGATAACCTTGGCAAAACACCGCTCTCGATCGCTGCCACGCACGGCCATGAAAGGGTGGTCGCGCTGCTACAGTCTTGCAATGCGGTAACCCCATGATGGCTTGATTTCTATGATAGAAGACGCCGCCTCGTGGAAACCATTGCCCCCCCTTTCCCTCTGCCGCATGTCTCTCGGAGGCTGCCGGTGAGCATCACCCTTTGCAGACGAAGGAAATCTCATGAGATGGAAATACGCATATCTGCCATCACACCCACCTGAATCCGCCGTCATAGTCAAACGGGGACTTTTGAGTTTTCACTTACGAAGTACAGCCGGGCTTGATCGGTGGGTAGGGAGATAGCTTTACTAGTGTGAGAAGGTCCCCTCTATAGCTTGTAGCCTCCATTATATTAAATTATTAATAATTTTTCTCTGGTTCCAAAACTTGCTCATCCCTCTTCTTTCTTTCTTTCTTTCACAGCTTTTCCTCTTCATTTCCTCACCCCCCCTTATGCCCTAGATAGCCCACACGATATTACTGTGGCACTGTTTAGATAGAGACAAAGCGGCGTACGATAGCGCAAGGACCCTCGAGGCCATTGTGAACAACCACCCAAGATAGTAGTTATAATAGGGAACTATTACACTTACCATAAATGATATCCCTTCAGGAATAGGACGATATCTGACGCAGTGGATGCTCGCTCGTTACCGACGTACGTATGGAGGGTGGGGTATGGGGCCCAGCAGCCAGGAGTTTCTCATAACTCATTAGTCTCACTCATCTCGCCATCAATTTTTGATGGCATGAAACATAGCGGCTGAGAAACCACCCAGAAAATATACTGTATTATAACAGGTATTCAGAGGCCACAGGGCTCCCCTAGTAGAAGCGCATCTCCAAATGGCTTGCTACTCAGCAATAACAGAGCTGTCCCCTAATCGTTATAAGCACTCAAGTTACGTAATTGTGAGGCTTTCAGCTCCCACCATACCGCGATCTCCACTCCCAATCCAAAAAATGAGGGATCAAAGATCCCACAGCGCCGCACAGTCCCACCTACTCGTGAGCTGGAGAACGGGGATAAATTTCTACCACCCGCGGCTCCCTCTGAGTTGGGTTATGAACTATCATAATAGACCGTTCAAATCATTTAATCCCCCGAAAACTCGTGGGTAGTTACCGTATGCGATGAACACAATTCCTGGCTTATCACGTATCACAACCTTCTGGTTTACGGTTTCCTTGGTTCCCCCAACTGGCTTTGATACAGTACTGATAAAGGCAGCGTGGATATCAAATACGACCCGCTAGTGATCGCCGTGGCAGGAGAGTAGTCTCTATCCGGCAGTGTGAATCCGTGCAGTTTCAACTCTTCACACCAGACGTTCTCGCGCGATACGAGAATCGGGAGTTAGCTAGGGAAAGTGGAACCAGTGATTCGATAGATATCAATGCTAAGCAACCAGTTAAGGGCTCACCCATTTATACACCGTTAGTAGATTTGATGTCACATATAGCATGAATTCGGGTTCGAACGAAGAGGTTGTAAATGTTCCCTAAGAATTTCACACAAAAGTCGGCTCGGCTCGGAAATTAGGTAAACAGAGCTGCGCTTCTCTTTCCATCGGTTAACCCCCAATAGGCATTCCGCGGGCATTGGAGTGTTTCCTTTCCTAACATAGAGATAAGTTTCCGGGCCGAATCTCGGGATCTAATTAAAGTATTACCGATCTCAAATTCTGCCATCGTGCTAGAAATCTTGGCGCTGGGCAATCTGGATTTATCATAATACAGCATCCATACCTATCATATCTGGGGCGTCGGAAAACCAACTATACTTGCAGCATCAGGGAGGTTCCAAATTCCCGGCACAACAGCTAGTATACTTTCGATGGGGGGGGGGGACTCTTTAGTGCTCGTTTTCTCGAGCTAGCGCTTGTTTTAACCTGGGAAGTATTCCTTGGTTGGCAATTTGAAAATCAATTCCGAAGTAGAATAATGCAGCTATACTCGAGTACGTTGTTGGCGTATCGAGATCTTCGGACCTCATTATTGGAATAGGAGCAGTACAGAAAACAAGAGTCCCTAGGACTTTATTACCCTCCAATGCTTCGAAGGTAGGGTACCGGTATTCCGGTGCAAAAAGTCATCCGGAGGAGGGGTGCATGAGGTGGTGATATTAGTTACACTGCCAGCACTAGTATTAAACACACACGAGGCTTAACCATCCGTCCAGTCAAGCCAACGAATCTCGCCAAGCCACCTTCCTTTCCTTTATCTTCCTTCCTTCTCCCCCCCTTAAACGGTCCCGCTACATGGACAACCAAGTCAGACCGAATGAGCAACTTTCTAATGGTTTGACTTCGGACTGTGGTATCCCAAGCTCACCAATCAGCTCCCTTCCGAGCAGTGAGGCGTATCCGGCCGGCCGAGGAGGCTGTTTACCGTGATTCCTCCGGATCCTATATCCGATGTCCGCTCGAATGCATATGACGTTTTTTTACCGGGCGGTTTCGACAACACGGGAGCTTATCTTTGACATCCGCATGACAGGGAATAATGACTGCGAGGTTTGCAGGGTTTAAGTTCGGACAAAAAGGAAGCATTTACTCGTATATGGTGCAGAAAAAGGCCTTTTTCTTCGGGGACCGGGGTATCAAGTGGGCGGTGGAGCAACGTCTAGGCTACCTAGTCCAACTTCTGAAGAGGAGTCATGTCAATGTCTGAGACACAGGTTAACCAACTTTTGCCAGTCGTTGAAGATTCGAAGATGGGACCATAGGTAATACGGTATTACCGTAGCTATGATCGCACCAAGGTTGATCATTACGGAAGAATATTAGAGTACTGAGACTGTCGCTTAGTCATTTCCGTCTTGGACATGCAAGAGACCGGGGTGGCGCAAAATCCCCCCACCATCTCAGCAGCCCAGAAGATAACGTGACTTGGCAGCGCGGCCACTGCCGCTTCGGTTGGACTCGCAAAAACGAGTTATTGATACTGTACTCGAGTAGGTTCACCCCGGCATCACGACTGCCCAACGTGAGGCATTGCATTGGTACCGGTATTGGCCTTGTGGTGTTTTGGTTTTGGTTTATTAGGAGCAAAGGTTGAAAATTAATTGCCGGGTGGAGCGTGAGCTGAAGTTATGCATAGTCTAAGTCAGAGATAAAGTTCCATCTCAAGACGGGCGAGCGGAAACTGTAACAAGTTTCCTGCCGCGGTAGTTCTTCGTGCAGAACAGGCCGCAGTACTCGGGTACTGTACCTTTATCTCAAATAACTACACGCCACGGGCATAAGTGTCTTGTGCACTTTACTGCACCCGCGTTCGCCCTTGGCACCTAAGTTATCGCGTACTGTACAGTACTCGTACTTTACGAGTAAATTCGCCTCACCACCGTGATCCAAATCCTAATATGCGGTTGGTTTATGCCAAACCCGTCAACGGGGAAGGTGCTGCACGGCGAACACGAGAACTCTCAACACTCCGCTACCCTGCTTCTCCTCACTAGGGCCCACTCTTCAAACTAGTCTTCTCTCCTCCCTCAGGTAATGTAGGTACTCGAGTACTGTAGGTCCTTGCGACACCCCGGAATAACTGACCCGGGATTTGTTTTCCTGCGGGCTGTTTGCCGAGCACCGGAAACGAAATGAGTATGGGATATCGACGTCCAATTTCTCAATTCACTCGTCCTGCAGGAGATAACGGCAACGGGTATGATAGACTCCGACAACTCCCACCACCATACATTCACAGGGTGAGGACAGCAAGTAGGGCGCAGGGCGTGCAAGAGCCTGACCAATCACCGCTTTTCTGACTGTAGCACTCGTAATTCTTTCGAGGTCTGAGAACACAGTTGCTGCTGCGTACGAGCAAAAAACGGGCCGGAATCTGAAGCTTTGGTGGTAATTCATGCAATGGTAGTCGTGTTCACAAACGTCAGAAGATTACGGGTATGGTGTAATCTAGGGGCCGGCCTAGCTGAACAACTATGATCACGTTGCGATATAGACCTCGCTTGAGGGCCCTCTTTTTCTCCTTTTCCCCATCAGTCCCCTCCCCTCTTTCACCCTAGTCATTCGCTATGAGGGTTGTCACAATTGGTGTCGCGAGCGTTTTGCTGTGTGTTGGGGTAACTGCGGCGCGGAGTGGTACCTCCACCACCACTGCTACCGCCAGTTCTACCTCGTGGAGGAGCATTCCCACTATCCCCAGTGACGTCGACAAAGGGAGGAAACTGTTGGCGAACCTAGAAGACCCTAAGGCGAAGAGTGCTCAAAAGCTCTGTCCAGGGTATACTGCTATCAACGTTCGGAATTGCCCGGGTGGGTTGAGTGCTCGGTTGATATTGGCCGGTGCGAATTGCAATGTTTACGGGACAGATATAGTGTTGGTTCTATCGTTACACGCCACCGTAGATGTGACTGATAACTAATTATGCCTCCCTAGTGAACTCGACCTTCGGGTATTGTTCGGACCGAAATCTCGGCTTAATGTTCGAATCCTGCCGGCCGAGATTCCGGAGGAACAGGAATCGTGGTACGATATTAAAGAGGATTATCTCAAGAGGACAGTTAACGGAGTACATTTTAATCCAACAGATTCCGAGCTTGACTTCCAACTCAACAGCTCACCGTTCGAATTTTCTGTCGTGAGGAAGAGCACGGGTGATGTCCTATTCTCTACCAAAGGGAGCAAATTGGTCTTCGAGAATCAATTCCTCGAATTCCGCACGGAATTACCAGAGAAATACAACCTCTATGGGTTAGGCGAGGTCATGCACGGTATCAGACTCGGAAACAACTATAATCGCACACTCTATTCGACGGATGTGAAGTACGTAATTTCTAGGCCTTCCTCTATATCTTAGTTCTGCATACTCACCCTTTACTCCAGTGATCCACTTGACGAGAACCTCTATGGGTCTCACCCCTTCTACTATGAGCATCGTTACGCTACGCTTGAGGATGGTTCAAAGAAAGGATATGCTCATGGTGTATACCTCCGCAACCTACACGGACAAGACATCCTCCTACGCAAGAAATCCCTCACATGGCGAACCATTGGTGGAATTGTTGACTTGACGTTCTACTCTGGACCTACTCCTGCGGATGTCATTGCCGACTATGTGAAAACGGTGGGATTGCCAGCGATGCAGCAATATTGGACTTTTGGGTTTCATCAGTGCCGATGGGGATACTCTAATGTGTCTGAGCTTGAGGGTATCGTTCAGGCACACAGGGACTTTAACATCCCGTTAGAAGCAATTTGGAGTGACATTGATTACATGAATCAGTGAGTTTCCTTACCCTTAGAGAATATATTTGGCCCTAACAAATATAGATACCGCGACTGGACCACCGACCCGGTAACATACGACCTCAAGACCTTCTCCGCATTCCTTGGTAAACTCCATACCGATGGCCAACACTATGTGCCAATCTTCGACGCTGCAATTTATGTCCCGAACCCTAAAAATGCTTCGGACGCTTACTCTTACTACGACGCCGGACTCGCTGCAGACGCCTACTTGAAAAACCCCGATGGGAGTCTTTATATTGGCGCCGTCTGGCCCGGTTTCACTGTTTTCCCCGATTGGTCTGCGCCTGGAACTCAAGACTGGTGGACAGACTCTTTCCAAAAATGGCACAAAGAAGTCGAGTACGACGGTATCTGGCTTGACATGAACGAAGTGTCATCATTTTGCGTCGGAAGTTGTGGTAGCAAAAATGCCACCCAGAACCCCGTACACCCTCCGTTTTCTCTCCCCGGAGAGCCAGGAAACCTGGTTTCGGATTACCCCGAGGGCTCCAATAATACCAATGCCACGGAAGCCGCGAGCGAGGCCAAGGCAGCAACCGTTGGACCTTCGCGCGTTGCTACGCTCTTTTTTTCCCAAGTTACCCCTGGGGCCGACGTAAGGGCGGTTAATTACCCGCCATATGCTATTGACCATGTGCAGGATGGACACGATTTAGCGGTTCATGCAGTTTCGCCAAATGCGACGCATTCGGATGGAAGTTTGGAGTATGACATGCATAGCTTGTGGGGTCAGTGGATCACCGAGAAATGCGAGTATAGGATTTTTGCTAACCTTTCATAGGCCATTTGGAAATAAAGGCTACCTATGAATCGTTGCTGAAAGTGTTCCCGGGGAAGAGGCCGTTCATCATCAGCCGTTCTACCGCGCCCGGAACCGGTGCTTGGGCTGCGCATTGGGGTAAGGCACTTCTGGCCTGACTTTTGGAACAACATTTACTAATTGGAAAATCCCAGGCGGTGATAACGCTAGCAAGTGGCTCTACATGGCTTTGTCAATTCCTCAGGCATTGAGCTTTTCCATGTTCGGTATTCCTATGTTCGGTGTCGACGTCAGTACCTATGTGCCCTCCTCCCCGAGATCGATGCTAACTTCAATCTAGACCTGCGGTTTCAACGGAAACACCAATATGGAGCTTTGTGCTCGTTGGATGCAACTCTCAGCATTCGTAATTCTTTCTAACCCCATCCTCCCCCTAGCATCAAAAATCCCCTTACTAACGTCCGTAGTTTCCCTTCTACCGAAACCACAACGTCCTCTCCGCCATCCCCCAAGAAGCTTATCGCTGGGCAGCCGTCGCTGAAGCCTCCCGCACGGCAATGGCAATTCGATATACCCTCCTTCCATATATCTACACCCTCTTCCACCACGCGCACACCACCGGTGCAACCGTCATGCGCGCCCTGTCTTGGGAATATCCCAATGACGAAACACTCGTCGATATTGACCGCCAGTTCATGTTAGGTCCAGCGATCATGGTTGCTCCGGTATTAGACCATGGCGCAAATCACACCAATGCTACATTCCCAGGCGGTGAGAACGAGAAGTGGTACGATTGGTACACGCACGAAGCCAGAAGTGGGAGTAAGGGAAAATTGATAGATTTAAAAGCGCCGTTGGGACACATTCCGGTGTTTATTCGGGGGGGCAACGTTTTGGCCTTGCAGGTATGTTGATATCGTCGGAGGTTCGGGCGAGGTACTTATCGGCGAATAGCATCCTGCGTACACAACTGCGGAATCACGAAAGAACCCTTGGGACGTCCTCGCCGCATTGGATTCCGAAGGAGACGCATATGGCGATTTGTACCTTGACGACGGAGAAAGCCTTGTTCAAGAGAAGATTGCTTTCATAACTGTATGCCCACCATAGGGCCCCTGTGTTTTGGTTCAGCACTAACGACCCCCCAGCTCGAAGCAACGAACTCCCTCCTCAACGTATCGCGAAAGGGGCAATGGTCCTCCAACGAACCACTTTCTTCGGTAACCATCCTAGGAGTATCAAAGAAGCCTAATCAAATCTTATTTGGCAAGGCGAAACTTGATAAATGGAGTTGGGGGGAGAAGAGTCAAGTTCTGAGGGTGACGGGGCTCGGGGAGGTGACAAAGGGAGGGGCGTGGAGCACCGGGTGGGAGTTGAATTGGAAGTAAACGGGGGGTCTTGTTTTATTAGAAGTTGGTTTGGGTGTGAGATACCACAATGGCTTGAATCAAACTAAACTGAACGAACGATTTGCGGGGTACTGTACCGTGCACGCAATTATTATCACCCGGAATTCTCGCGTGGGACGACTACCCAGGGACGAAATTAATAAGACAAGGAGGAAACCCCATCGTCCTCAGAGCAAACGCAACAGATGGGTTTTGATAATTCTCTAGGAAATTGAGTTGATGAAGAATTTCGGTTACATTTTTCCTCTCACTATTACAATTGATTTGAGTTTGGTTGCACCGTAGTTGCACGTGCAGTACAGCACAAGTTCTTGCAACATGAATACGGTACCGCTGCAGCGCTGATGCTTCCTGCCCATAGATATGATTGGAGCACGCAGCACGGCCACGACACAACAAGCCGCATCGCCCCTCTTATCTTCAGCTCTGGCTGTGAGAACCCTGTAGCCCCCTTTAATACCCGACTCTATTTACCATTACCGTATGTCGTCTCTACATTCAACCGACAATTCCGATAGATTATCATGGATCAGGCCAAGTACACAAACTCGTTCAAGATGGGTGACCAGAATTCCAACAACGGCAACGTGAAGAATAGCTTCAATACTACAAGTATCATTGCCAATGCGACCGATGAGAGACGGGAATTAATGGAATTAATGCAGTGGCTCTCGCCCCTAGAGCCTCTGAACAGACATCAGGGTGTACGTGCCGACCGGCTAGATGGTGTCGGAAATTGGCTTCTGGAAACAAACGAGTTTCGGGAGTGGGCAAGTGGTAAGGGTGGAGCTGTCTTGCTTTGCTCTGGGAATCCAGGAGTGGGCAAGACATATCTCAAGTACGTAGCGGAGTCTCCGAAGAGAAGAAACAGGTATCTCTAATGATAGCAAATATTAGTTCCCTGGTAATGGATAGACTATACGATCAGACTGGAGAAGAAACCGCCGTCGCGGGAGTGTACTGCAGCTTCCGTGAACAGCAGGAGCAGACAACGGCCAATATCATGGGGGCCATCCTGAAGCAGCTGGTTGACAGAGACGACGAAACCCTGGGAACCGCACGGGAGGCGTTTCTGAAGGCAAAAGCGAAGTGTGGTGATCGACGCTTGCAACTTCCAGATTATGTTAGAATGCTAGGGGCCACCACCGCCTCACTACCACAAGTTTTCATCTGTATCGATGCACTAGACGAACTCACGTCTAAGCATCTACTGGAGCTTCTTGTGTCGCTGGGAGAGACCATCCAGGGGGTACCAAGCGTGCGAGTATTCCTCACTGCGAGGCCTCATGTTGAGGACAAAATTTTAAGATGTTTCGCGAATGTGGTGACGATACCTATTACCCCTAACCCTAATGACATCCAAAAATACCTGCAAAGGAAGTTGGAGATGGACGTTGAACCCTACGCAATGAACCATGCGCTGCGGGCAGATATCCTGAGCACTATCCGGAAAAGGGTATCAGAAACGTGAGCTGCAACATTTGCCCTCCCCCAACACATTCAAGGCCACCTGTTAACTAAAATTGGTGCGTAGGTTCCTCCTTGTTTCGCTGATCATTGACGCTATTCTGGGAGAGGTGACCATCTCTGACAGAAGATACAAGTTGAACGAGATGACAAAGGGCAATGGTCTGGGTGATGCCTACGCAATAACTCTAGCACGAATGAAAGCACAGGCTGGGAGTAGGCCCAGGCTTGGACTGGAAGCCCTGATGTGGGTATCGAATTCGGAGCGGCCATTACAAGCCGCGGAGCTCTGCCATGCTCTATCTGTAGAGATAGGATCTGCGGATCTGGATCCTGAAAGGGTTCCCGCAATGCAAACACTCTTAGGGTGTTCCTTGGGGCTCATCACGTTTGAAAAATCCTCATCCACTGTCCGGCTAGTCCACTTCACTCTGCAAGAGTACCTCTCCAGTAATCCGACCCTGTTCCAAAGTCCCCATTCGATGATCGCAGAAGTTTGCTTGACCTACCTCAATTTTCGGTGCGTCCGTGATCTCTCGCCAAACCTTTGCTCGGCCCCACCGACGACCCCCTTAGTAGGATATGCTTCCTGCTACTGGGGGAGTCACGCAAGAAGGGGAGTAACGGAGAATGTAAAATCGCTGGGAGTGAGACTCCTGGATGGATTCGATCGGCACATCTCATCTCAGCTCCTCCTATTGCACTATAACCGAGGTGGAAGATTTTGGGAGCCGGCCTTTCGTAGGCGTAGTCAAAAGGGATTTTCGGGGTTCCACGGAGCAGCATCTCTCGGGATTGCAGAAATAGTTGTTGCCTTATTAGAGGCGAGGAAATGGGATGTCAACGCAACGGATAGCATGGGTAATACGGGGCTCACCTGGGCAGCTATTGGAGGACATGAAGAAGTTGTGGAGATGCTTTTGGGGCGAGACGACGTCAACCCCGATACGACAGACACCGAGTGTGGCCAAACGCCACTCTTGTGGGCAGCTATAAGGGGGCACGGGAAAGTGGTAAGGATGCTTTTAGAACGAGAGGATGTCAATCCGAATACCGCAGACACCAGGCATGCCCGAACACCACTCTTGTGGGCAGCTATCAAGGGGCATGAGGAAGTGGTAAGGATGCTTTTAGAACGAGAGGATGTCAACCCGGATACGGCGGACTCCAATTGCGGCCGGACACCACTCTTGTGCGCGGCTTACCAGGGGCGTACAGGAGTAGCACACATGCTTTTGAAGCGAGAGGATGTTAATCCAAATACGCCAGACCTCGATGATGGTCGGACACTACTCTCGTGGGCAGCCGAAATCGGATATGAGGATCTTGCAAGGATGCTTTTGGAACGAAAGGATACTATTCCGGATACGGTAGACATTTCGTACGGCCAAACGCCACTCGTGCTGGCTTCCATGGAAGGGCATACAGGAGTAGTGCAGATGCTTTTGGAACGAGAGGATGTTAATCCGAACAAGGTAGACGCCGGAACTGGCCAAACGCCGCTCTTGTGGGCTATCCTTGAGGGGCATACGGGAGTGGCACAGGTGCTTTTGGAACGAGGGGATGTCAACCCAAATACAGCAGATACTGAATCTGGCCAAACGCCACTCTCGTTGGCTGCTATGGAAGGGCATGCGAGGGTAGTAAAGATGCTTTTGAAACGTGAGGATATCAATCCTAACACTCCAGACAGCGAATCTGGCCGGACACCACTCTCGTGGGCCGCTGGGAACGGACATGGGGATGTGGTAAGGATGCTTTTGGAACGAGGCGATGTTGATCCAAATACACCGGACACCGGCTATGGCCGTACACCGCTATCATGGGCCACAAAGAACAGGCATGCGGATGTTATAAGGATGCTTTTGGCACGTGGGGACGTTAACCCGAGTACTGTGGGGGCCAATTATGACCAAAGGTCGCTCTCATGGGCAGCTCAGAGGAAGCATGCGGGAGTAACACAAATACTTTCAAAACGAGAAGGCGCTGATCCCGACTCACCGGGTCTCCGCGGTGAAACGGCGCTTTTGTTAGCTGCCCCGAGGGGCATACAAAAATCGTCGAGTTACTCCCAGAGCACCAACTCCCCACCCCTGCCCCAACAGGTATCGCCGAACTCCCAGCGTGCCCCCCACCCAGGTTTATTGGCCTTCCTCAAGCCCTCTCTCAACCTACCCCATCAGGTTGCCTCCCAGCGGCAAAGCCTGACTCACTTCCCAGATTCCCTATTACCCCTCCGAGCAGCAATCAGTTATTATATAATCATCGCCTCTTTGGCATTTCTTCTCTATTTTCTCCTAGACATTAGTTTCCCCCCGTCAACCATGTCATTACCATCCCATCAGTGGTCGCTACATGCGGAGTGGATACGCACAAAACTTTCACAGATCTGGGTGTCAACGAGAGAATAATGCCTCAGGGATTGACCAAGAGTTACCGCAAGGAGTCTTGTGATTATTTACGACGCCAGACCTGTACTCTCGAATCTTTCCAATATTCTCTGATTTTCTTTTTTCTGCTTCGAGCCATTTTTTATCTCACTTTTACTGTACAATACACTGCCACGTAACTTGTCACTTTATCATGAGACCACTTGTTTTTCTCACTCCCTTTCCACTTCAACATCCTTCTAGGATAGCGTCTGAGCTTTCCGGGAAACCACCACCGTACCCACATTGTATGAAAAAGGATGATTCCTGATCCGCGGGAGCACCTTGATACAGAATTGGCTGCGGCAGTCTAAATTACAAGGAGTAAAGCTGCCAATGCTCTCAGATGTTGGATTCTCGCTCTTTGGGCAAGCACAACACCGCGACACGGCCGACATCGAGTTTCTAATGCTTGCGGCTCGTGGTCAATTTACGTGCCACTCCTCCCATAAAATTTGAAAGGCAATCAGTGACCACGCGACCGCTCAAGCGAAATGAAATAAATGAAGATGCGGCCCCAGCGCCAAGAGGGTCTACTAGAAAGTCCATTCATGGTCTGATAGAAATCTAGTATCCTCAAGAGGAAAACTGCAAAAACAACCGGCCACGAGAGGACTCTCACTTCCAACCCGTGTACAGAACATTCCGCCAAATAAATTATAGCCTACAGTAGGAATGAATCCAAACAATGGTGCCTAGCGCTATGCATGAACCACTCCAGCGTCCTAAATTTCACAGCCCCCCATTGCCGCAAACCCGCTTCTTGCAGCTGTCTCTATTCCAATAGAGGCTTTTCCAAGGGCGATATGCGCCATGCGTAGGGCGGAAGAAATGATCGATTACCGGTATCAAGTTCAATTCAGTCGATCCAAATTACTCGATTATAATTCTAAACCCCGCGCACAGAACGCTCCACCGTACTAGTGTCGGGCGGGTAATCGCACCATCGCACCCCCAAAGATCTGTACATCCCCGGCGTCTGGGGACCACTAAGGAGTGGGCACTTTCCTCTACTCGGGGGTGATGCTAGGTGGTATTCCCTAGCATTGGTATTTCGAGTTATGGAAATAGGAAGCCCCGATCGGCTTTGTAGCGATTTTTGCGGCTCCCTTGTACTCATCCGCCAGGACATCGTACCAGCTCTCCACGAAGGACACGGAAACTTCCAAGAAGTCCGTAGAGTCTAGGCGACGGTGGGTGGATTCGGTGATTGGACGGGTTGGGTTCTGCCGTGTTCGGGGGGGATCCGGAGGGTTGTCTTGCGTAGACGGGTATCTACGATCACCTACTATCACTCGCTCGATGATTTCAGGACACTGAAAAGTGAAGTCGACTTAGTAGGTATAATTCAATGCACACATATAAATCCGGCGCGGCCACCAAGATCTCATATCCATTCCTATGCATGTCATTCGTTCCTAGCCCAAGAATGAAATCCACCAGTCACCACTCATTCCTTCAATACAACACCGCTGTGACTCATTCCCCAAGGCAGACATTAAAGTCAGCATTCTCCTTCGTGTCCGGTGTATCTAGTGATGGAGTCGGGGGCGTGAGTCATACTCTAAAAGTGTATGGTCTCGGCGCCGAACGCTCTTGCTGGGTTGGAGTGAGTGTTGTCTTGGGTCTTCTTCCTTTGAATAATTTATGCACAGTACTGTACTCGTTGGCGAGCGTCCTTCTCAACCCGGGGCTGTGAAACGTGATATATCAAGTGCATCAAGATTTGATAAAACATACCGGTAGAGCGGTATTTTCACTAAACAAAATAAATTTGGTAATGGGTTTCTGGGAGAACGCGTGGTAGCAAAGTGATAATAGCACAGCTATCTAGAATATATGGGCGAACCCCTTCGACCTCACCGCCCATACAGCTACCTCCGAGCACCACCACCAACGGGCCGCCCGATTGCTAGAGGATACGGGTGGATGATGAAAGAATACAGCTGATTCTGGAGGCCGTGGGGGTCTGGTGAATCGTTTAAGCGAGTAATAGCTTATTCAGTGATTAACTGATTACGTCTCATTCATATACCTATCTTTACCGTTAGTTTACTCGAGTAGTTAGAAAGACGAGGAAGAAGCGTGGAAGAGAACGAAGACGTTGACCACACCTCCCTCACCGCTCCTGCACGGTGCTCAAATTCCAACCAAATCCTCTCACACCACCGCTGTGCCGCTCATCCGCCACCTCAACACCGACAACGCCAGCAAATAAACATCAAGAACAACCAAAAACACAGACAAGAAACAGAGCAGTGACATCAACACCACCGAACATTCCAAATACAATCAAGACCCAACAACATAGTAACAAAGACCAATGAGTCATTTACGAGCACACGGGGAGAAAAAAAAATGCACCTTTCGGTAACCCTCCGCCGGCGTAAGGCCCCTCAACGGAGAATATCGCGCGTAAGCATCCCGAGCACAACGGAGCTGTCGTCACCCCGTTGCAGGCGGTGGGAAAATATTTCACCGGATCGAATAGCAGGAGCCGTGCGCGGATCGTTTCGCGGAAAGCCCTGGCGTTGGGTGGGCGCATGCTGGTGGGGGAAGTCGGGCTTATCTGATGGATGGATGGATGGATGGCCCGGATCCTGCCGGAGATAGGCGCAACGGGCGCGCAAACTGGGCTCGCGAGTCTCGGGAGGAGGGGTTGTGAGGGGTAACTCAAATGTACCGTACTGTGCACGTGGAGGGGAGGGAAGATAGTCTATTGCTCGCGTTTTCGGGACCCGGTGGGTTTGATGGGAAAATCTAAGTCTGGGTCGATAGGGGCTGGGTACGGTACCGGTATGCGTTGGATTGGCGTGGGTAAGTGGATATGAGGCTACGAGCACCGGTATGGGGATTGCTACTTCCAACTCCTATAGCGCTATATATGGGATATCGGTGTTGTTTTCGCATCACGCAGTGTAGTATGAGGCACAGACCAGGCACCGGGCAGCCCGCCCGAACTTGCTCCTGCGTCCTATGCTGCTCGGCATAGAACATAGGGCTCAGTGCGTAGTTTTCACGAGGGTTATGGATTGTCTGGGCGACGGCGGATCCTCCGTCCACTGTCGTAGTGGATCCGGGTTTCTGTCACATCGGAGCATTTTTTCCCCCTCCCTAGGTTCATTTCATTCTTAGAGGTTCGTGAGTTTCGTTCAGTTCCCAGAGCTGTTAGCTGTCTACGCACCCTGTTCACACTGCGCACCATACTTTCCATATGGAAACCACGCCTAAAAATGAACACATCGGAAGCCCTTATGGTTTTTGAGTTTATGGATGAGGGAGCTCGAGCAACGGAACTCTCGTCATGGAGACGGAGTCTTTGAGCTTGCCCACTCATGTCCTAGCAGTAGCTTATATGACGCCCGTCCATCAACACCGTCTTACCTTTTCTTTTTTTAGAGTCTAGAGTTATCACCTATCTTACTTGTACGATAAGAGCTCCAAAGCAACGTGCGGTGTGGGAGGAAACCCGGGAGGTTCACAATAGACTAACTAGATATTGCCCCGCAGCCGTAAGCTTGCATCAGATAAGATAACGCCAATCCACAGAAACCACTATACTTCCCCCTACCCAGGCACTCCCGCATAATCTCACCCACCATAACCACAAATTCAGTACAGTACAAGTCCCTGGCATGAACGGGCTGAACATCAGGGGGGTTCCCGAAGCCGACAGTCCTTTGCCAAGGACACTAAACCACCCCTTGTAAATAGCAAAAGTAGTTAGTATAAAAGTAAATGAAAAAGGGGGGAATCTAATTAAAAGGGGAATATAGTTCCTGTTCACAACACATCAGT
>QLOI01006586.1:0-13333 GCA_003313605.1 Tuber umbilicatum
CAAGGGTTGCCAAGATAGCCAACCGGGCGGCTCACCTCCGCTAACATTGCAACCTAACCCCAACATACCTGGTTTAACTTGAATATGGTTTTACAAATAGAGCAGTCAAATAAAGTATGGCTGAGAGTAAACCCATAAAGGAAACTATTTCTCTCGAAAAAGTACTGTCGTGAAATCCACTATCACCGAGCTGTGACGAAAATCCCAGTAAATTACGACATCTGCACAATATAGGTTTAGCTTGCAAGGTTAACGAGATTCAACAAAGCCAAATGAGTCCGGCTATACCGTGTCAGGAAAACACTAATCCTTCTTGAGGGGTTTTAACTTGGAATCCGGAGATTAGGGGCCGCTGGAAATAGTTGATTTCACGAATTTTTAGGTATTTAATTAGCGTTCAGGGACAAATTTTGTCTAGGTTCAGACAAATCTTGTTTTCTTAGCCTACAAATTCTCCTTGGATCTTCGGACTTCATCCCATTTCAGGCAAGCTTCCCATTCATCTTGGACTTTGAAAAAAGTCACCAATGCAGCCCGTTCATTTTCCAAATGATCCTCATGGTAGATAATAATTTCACCAGTATTTCCGTGAGCATGTTTGCAGGCTTCATGGTATAGGACGGCAATACAGCCCCTTACATCCCTTTCTACTAGCTTTCTGGTCACCAGCACCATTTCCAGTGCCGTACTGAAGGCATCAGTTCCCACTATCTCATTCAACCCCGCCTGGACGCCCTGTGCACCCGTCTTCTTTATCACTTCCAATTTCCTCGCTTGGTACACAATCCGTTCTGTACTACAATGTTGCCCTTTGGTGCGGAGTGGGGGGGCAGGATCATTTGCTTAGTCCTCCACGGGGGTTGAGTGTTTCCTCGATTTTCTGGGTTTCAATTTTCTGGTCCTCTATTGCAGCCTGGACATTGGTTGGAAGTTGTGGAAAATGAAGAGAACTGGACCTTACCTGGAGGTCCGAGATTCTGCGCAATTTTTCCCCTAGCTGGACCTCAACCTGGTACAACTGATTCATCAGATTTTCCTCGCGGAGACGATGAGCGTCTGTTAGCTCTTTAGCCTGCACCTCCTAACGGTGGTACCATCTAGCTTCGGATTCTTGGAAGGTTTGGATGGAGACGACATCTCCGGTGGTGCCATAATTGGGCTGTTGGAAAATACCAACCGTGGAAGGGTGGGTGTTTGTTTTGGGAATAGGGGCAGAGGGATAGAAATGGGCTGGCTGATTATTGCCTGTGCTAGGGGTATATGGAGGTATTGAACTACTAGGGAAGTTGAATGGGTAGGATGGAATTGTTGAGGATGATGTCGGTTTGGCCATTGCTGGTGAAGGTTGGTTGTATATTTGGAATGGCGGTGGAGGAGGAATTTGAGGGTGGGAGCCAGAGGACCGGATTGGAAGGACTGAAGCCAAAAAGGTGGTCGTGGGTCACGACAGGCGTCCAATGTCTTCACGACTAACTGTCTTAGGTATGCCCATACATGTTTATACTGTTAAGCGTCCTCTTTCTTCAAAAAAAAAGTAACTGCGAGATGAGAAACCTGGATACCAAATATCACCAGCAACTGCAGTCACACCTCGCTGTCCGGGATCTCGATCTGGATACCTTGCTGCCTCGTACGAATCTTTGTGAGCTCTGAATTTCTCTTCACTGGAGCCTGACCTGTTGTCCCGAATCCATCGCTGTGCAGAACGGATTCTTCAAATTTTGGTCATCCGGGATAGTGAGGTGCGACTGTATAACATCTTCTCCATGATTGTTGGGTGTGTATCCCTACACTAGAGTTGACAATGTTGGATATATCTCGAATATGTGCATTGTAGAAACCGTAACATGGATCCAAATTGTTGTCTACAGTTGGGTCTAAGGGTGTGGACCACATTACTATATGGGGAGGTTATTTGCCTACTAATCGGGGGTGAGCTTGAAGGAGAATATATTTTTATTAAGGCTGTGATGGTGACCGCATTCCAGATTACCTATGGGTTGTAGGTTGTGGCTGCTCTTTACTTTGATAAAATGTAGCGGTTATCATTTACACAACATTGACTTCAAGAGTGTGCAATTTCAGCACTGCGGGATTTTAGATACTTCAATGTTGTGTGTCTTAGTTTTGTGCTAAATCTGAGAGTAACAGACGCTAACTCCGGTTGGGTGTGAGCAGCTGGGCAAAGCAAAATTGCTCAAACCACGAAGATTATAGAGGCGAAGCATATGCCTAACATCAGCCAATTCTGTGCTTTGATCTACGGTGGCCAACAGTTCTTGTCAGATATGGCAGGCTAAGCATGCTTGTTTGCCGCCAGTTTGCACAGCGAGCTGTGCATTGCAATTATTCTCTCCCTGCTCCGTTGCGAGAAAAGCAAATGTGCCCTGGTAGCGTCTAAACTTTAGTTAATAATAGGTTTCTGAATTACAATACCTCTAGTTGATGTAGTTTGGTACAGTGGGTTAACCCAGTGGCGATGATAGAGAGCACGACTGTACAGTGCTAGGCCATTTTTGAAGTTATCTTACCGGTAATAGAAAATAATGAGTTAGGTTACCTGACCTCGTGAGTTAGCTGAACGTGAGGCTCTTTACGCCAAAACTAATAGTATCCTGGCCCACCCCCACAGTCTCAGTAGCTTCTTTCAACCTTACTCTCTCAATACCAATACCTAACCTGAGGAAGAACAACTTGGTATTCTGACTCCTACCTTCACATCCCGCTTCCACAACTACGCTGAATGCACAATCAACCTTCACCAGCAATGACCAATCCAACATCATCCTCAATGATTCCATCCTACCCATCCAGTGTCCCCAGTAGTGCAATGCCTCCATATGTCCGCGGCATAGGCGATAATCAGCCACCTATTTCTATCCCTATGCCCCTATTCTTAATACAAACACCTACCCTTCCACGGTTGGTATTTTCCCACAGCACAATTACGGCAATCCCAAAGCTGTTGTCCCCGCCTTAATGCTCCAAGAACTTGAAGGCAGATGGCACTACCATTATGAGGCAATGATTAAAGTTCAAATATACACTTACCGTCTGCGTGAGAAAGAGCTGGTGGAAGACTCATGATGGGATTTGGTGGTTAAAACGGCGCGGCTGGAGGAAAAATCACCCAGAATCTTGAAACTTGGGTAAGGTCTGGTTCTCCTCATTTTCTGCAACCTCCAACTAATGTCTAGGCTGTGCTGGGCTAGAGGAGCAAAACCCAGAAGATTGAGGAAATGTTCAACCAAGGTGAAGAGTTTTCTCCTGCTGTCGAATGCATGTATCAGAGTACTGCATGAACTCTTCATGTTGGATAATGAACTAGCAGAGCTGGCTGACATTCATAGAATGTTAGCCTGAGGCCCAGAGGAGATGGGCATGCTCACGATGGTGGTTAGCTTTGGAGTGATGGAGAGGAGCTGGCAATATAATTCTACTTAAGTATATGTGAGACCTCTTCTCCTAAGCCGATCAACTATCCTCTCGAGAACTTATTTGAGTAAAGCTGGGGCTTAACGATATTAAGTTTCACCGTTAAGGTTTTCTTTCTTACATATTTGTTCTTCATTTTGGGTACGAAGAAAGCTTTAGTACGGCCACATCCTTGGGATCCATCTTCCTACAGAGAGCCCCCGTTACAACCTAACCTCCAGCTCACTGGCAAGCTGCTATACAGTATGAAACAAAATATTCGCCCAAAGATTATTAAACCACATATCATGTAACATATCATCCATGTGCTGATTTTGATGTCCTGGACGCAATCCTTTCATAGCCTAAATGTCAGCCAGACTCCAACTTAGGAGACAACTTTGAGGAACAAAATGAGCCAAAATCGCTACTTGTCATGGGCAACATTGTGATAAAAATGGACATGTAAGTAATTAATAATACTTGTGGTTGGAAATAAGCTTCCATGGTGATTAAATTATGATCAGGCGTGGCACCCCATGTGTTGTAAAAGCTGGGCACAAAGAGGCCAGCTGGCTATTACCTCAAATTGAACCAGCGGTCCACAAATATATTTCTCGCAAGAATTTAGCGCCAGATCATACCCGGTATAGTGTAATGGGCACACAGGGATACAATAAATAAGACAAGATACAGACGTTCAAGATACTGATACCACGGATAAACATACGAAGGATGTTACAACCCGCAGCCGCCTGGAGTGGAACATGAGCAGTAAGCTTAATCCTGATGTTACTTTAAGAATGAAGGGCTGTATTATTGGACACTGCTTGTTTGCACCTAGAATGGAAAAGCGAATGAAGAATATCAAACTTAGGCCGGGACCAACACTGTTGTATAACTTGAAACCCGCCATTGAAGCACTGCGGGTATTTGCCATTGGCTCAAACTGTGGAGGCTTTATTTCATGCTTTTCTCCCTGAGAAATATTCCCAATACAAGGCCATCTACAGGACCATTTACGATGAAAGAGCAGATAATATTGATAAAGCATTTGGGATATGGACCTCATGTTCACTGGTCATCGATGCGAATACAGTAACCACAAGGATGTTGAAAATGTATGCCATGGATGGTGTGCAGTTTTTGTATTTGGAGATTTTAAAGCCGCCAATGCCTGCTTCCCAGAACTAGGAGTTAAGATTGATTGTCTACCTGATACTAGACTTTTCTGTCATCAACTAGACTCGTTACTGACATATACCATCTACGCTCTGTTATTTTCATGAGCTGGTATGCTGTAGAGCATTGTATCGGATCTTTCATGGGCTATCGCTATAGTGTAGTCCTCTTTCCCCAGCTGGTGGTACAAGATACATAAGTGGAGAGAATGGGGAAGCCATTGTGGGAATTTACCAGAATGCCGGAATGGTGGCAGAAATCACATGGGAACTTGAACGTGTAGATAGTTGTTTCTCATTAGTCCTGTGTATATGTGAAGTAATTTAATAAATAGTCAAACTAGATCTACCAGTATCCAAGCTAGTTAGGTGGAAAGAGGTCATTCACTAATGCGCTCAAAACTGCAAGCCCAAAACCATACACCGAAAACCGTACACCGAAAACCGTATGCCCACAACCGTATGCCTAAAACCATATGCCTAAAACCTTATACCCAAAACCATATGCCCAAAACCATAAGCCCAAAACCATACGCCCGGGGCTCAATAGCCAAAATGATACACTGTAAGTCATATGCCGAAAGTCATACTACCCTCTGTGGATCAAATGCCCAATAACTATATAATAGTGGGGTCATGTACTTCGGATGTGATAACAGGATTTGGGGTTAAACCAATTTTGCTCTAGTCACTTGTGGTTACTCAATAAGCAATGCAGGGACCCGCACGGTTGAGACGTGAAGAATTTAGGAATGGGGCCCTGCCGAGGTAATAGGTGGGGGAGAAAACCTGTAACGACCCTGCTGGATCTTACAGTAGACCTGGTCTTATCCCATTCCAGAGCCTGGAAGGGTTATGGTTAGGCTAGTCTAGTAGCTCTGCCAAAGGGTTACCATGTGGACTAAGCAAATGGTAATAATTAGACTGCAAACCAGAAAGGTATACAGGGTAGGTAGGAAAAGTCCACACTGCAAGTTCTGAAGGTCTCCGGGAGCTTTGGTGAGTTACCCTACCTAAGGTGTGTAGTTACACTA
Organism: Tuber umbilicatum; assembly: GCA_003313605.1. Taxonomy (NCBI): domain Eukaryota; kingdom Fungi; phylum Ascomycota; class Pezizomycetes; order Pezizales; family Tuberaceae; genus Tuber; species Tuber umbilicatum. Next base: position 5,630 of record QLOI01006586.1, read on the forward strand.
CCTTCGGGAGAGTAGTTACCCTACTTTCACTAAGCGGTTACTCTACTTTTGGATAGGAGTTACCCTGCCTTGAGCATGAAAGATTACGCGAAGTTCCACGAAAGTTATAGGAATGTTAGTTAGGCAACATTATATAGGAGGTTCAAATCTGGCCTCAATCGGGTAATCTGTTCTTGAGCTACGAACCGAAGATAATCCTTTCCTTGGACGAACATTGGAAAATCTGAGTCCAACACCCCCCTCGGGCCCTGATGTACTGACAATGCGCCATGGGCCAACTGAAGGGTAGTTGCTAGTTTACTACTAAATGCCTTTGATTGAAGATTGCGGTGTAATACCATGTAAGTTGTCGCAGTCCAGTCGACTGGAAGCTATTCGCAGGATTTATGAGGAGGCATGGGGCAATCGAATGGTTACATGAAAGGTTACTCTTGTGTCCACACACCAGGAGGCTTATATGCCTACAGTGGTAGGTATGTAAGGTACACCGGAAGCCCATGAGGCTTCTGGTTAAGTAGTAAAGCTTCGACTCCTGTATGTTCATGAAAGACTGTTAGATGTCTGGAGGTTGTTAGCGAACTCTAGATCATAGTAGTCTTCTCTTTGTAGACGTACTTAATGTCAGTAGCTACGGGTAGCGCTCGTATGAGCCAATGACTTAAGTGCCTCATTGCGGGAGTCCGTATACTAAGCTATCATGTCAAAGACAGTAGAAGACGAAAGCCTTGCAGCACATCGGGGTACAATTAAATTGTAGTCTACAGGACTGGCATAGACGAATACGTATGAGACAGTGAGTTTGATATTAGACTAGCTTATCAGTAACCTGTTGGTTCGCCACTAAAAGGACAAGGATGTGAAAGGTTTTCTCCACCAGCAGGATGCATGTACCAGGATGCTGCATGAACACTTCACGCCAGATAATAAACTAGCAGAGCCAGCGGACATTTGGAATGATGTTAGCCCAAGGCGCTGAGGAGAGGGGCATGCTCGCAATGGTGGTGAGCTTAGGAGTTATGGAGAGGATCTGGCAATATAATCCTACTTAAGTATATGCGAGACCTCTTCTCCTAAGAGGATCAACAATCCTCGCGAGAACATGTTGAGTAAAGCTGTGGCTTAACAATATTAAGTTTCACTGTTAAGGTTTTCTCCCTTACATATTTTCACATCACTTGCGTATGAAGAAAGCTTTGGTTCTGCCTCATCCTTGGAATCCATCTTCCTACAGGGAGCCCCCATGACAAAACCCCCTCGCCCCGCCCCACGGCCCATGCGGGGCCCAATGGACAGCGGGGCGTGGAGATGAGACATAAAATTGACCCGGGCCATGCTGAGGGCGTGGCAGAAAACAGAAAACCCATTCTGCTCTGTCCTGTAAAGAACGCTTAGTGGAGCGCCAGTACAGGCGGTGGTTGCTGAGGAAGAAGTGCAGGATAGGATTATGAATGGAAGAACTGTGTTGTCAGGGTTGAGTAGGGTGGTAGGGGCTCCCTTGGGTCCACGAGGGGGTTTGTGTAGGGCGAGGTGTTGTAGTAAGAGGTATGAGTTGGGTCAGTGTTGTCATTTGGGAGGATAGTGGAACATTTTTTTTACTTTTTTTATTTTTATGTTTGTTTTTTTATTATAAAGGTTTTGATTAAGGAGTTGGGTCATGGAGAAGGGTTGGGTTTGAGGTTGTAGGATCATGGGGCTGGGATTCAGGTTCACGGGATCTGGCAGTGCCAACGTTGTATAACCTCTGGCCATGGGCAGGGGTTATTGTCGCCTAATAAACAGTTTTATGGTTTGATTGGTGAGGAAGAGAGGTAGTGTGGATGGTGTTGATGGATGATATAGCTCATAGTTAGGTTTAGGTTGGGGCAGACAGACTATTAGTACTACAGGAAGCCCAAAATAGAAAAAGTTTATAAAAAAAATAAAAAAAAAAAATTTGCTTGTGAAATCAGTTTCTATTACAACCAATTCCTCTTACATTTCACCTCTTGCAACATATCATATTTTGAGATTTGGCCGGTCAGGATCTTGGATTCTTTAATTCCAGTAGCTTTAAGACTTTATTTGCAAGGTCATTACTTGAGTTTATTTCATCAATAAGCATGTTATTAGGCTTCGTCATGGGGCTTGTAAGGCCCGGAAAAACACAGGCCCCCAGCAAACTACCCTACTCCGGCCCACACAATGGCCTGAGGCAGGGCCTATTATTTAGCAATTTTCTGTCATGCCTTTTCCCCTGCCCATACTCCGGGTTGGGCTCTGTCAAATTTTGATACGACCGGGTGCACAATCAGGCCACAGAGTGGGGCAGGACGGGGCAGGGAGGGAAAATTCTCATCCTGTCCCAGCATGATGATGGGGCCTCAGAGTCCAAAACCTGCCCCGCCCCACCCCGTAATGAATACTACTTGTTGTTGCAATTGATTTTTTTATCTTTATAATTATTTTCAATACCACCTTCATTGTTGATTATTTTTATTATGCCTAAGAAGGGAGATTTGAGGCCGTAAGTGGCAGGGGCTTTCAGCTTGGCGCAGGTCCCAACAAGGGTGGTGGAGAAATTGTTTGCCCAGGAAGCGGAGATTTCACATTTGTGGTATCATGTTTCAGTCTTGTCTCCCTATCTACATTCGGTGGAAAAGCAGTTGGGCAAGTATCATGGAGTCGTTTTGGCATTTTGTATAAATTGTGGTAGTGGTCAAAACTACCACAAGTACAATAGTATAACAATCACAGTAGAGTTTTACTGCGTAACTTTGTATTGTCCCATATCGGATACCAGAAGGCGCCCAGATAGACAGCGTTGGTAGTTTAGTTTGACTACCGGACAGTGAGGATTGGTAATACTACTTACTATAAGTCGGTAGAGTTGACTCTGAACATAGTAAGGTATTCCAGTTTAAGTAGGCAATACTGTTTTGCAGTTAACTGAGTAGGATGGGGAGCTGGGGGAAGTTACCCTCCCCAAGGAGGAAAGTTATCCTACCTTTGGGTATAGAGTTACCCAAACTAGGATACAAGGTTACCCTAGCTTCAGACCAAGTTACCCTATAATGCTCATACAACATTCCATAAAGGTTAGGACAGACCCATTATAGTGATTGTCATATATGATATAAGAGGTTCAAATATGAACCTAGTCGGGTAATTTGTTGTTAAGATACAAGTCTTTAACAATAGTCTAGGGATTGGACATAAGTAAAAGTGAGTCCAATAACCCACTCTGGCCACAATGTTTGAGCATTGTGTCAGGGGCCAAAAGGGTAGTAGTTGCTCAATTTGAAGTTAAATTCTATGATTGGAGGTGGTCACATAAGACCATATACATTGTTGCCATCCCTCTGACTCAGACTACAAGGTGTTCATAGGATAAATGTGTAATGGAGGCTTTCTGTGGGAAGATGAATCCCAATGATGCACCCCTACCAAAGCTTTCTTTGTATGTAAAATGAACAATAAATATGTAAGAGAGAAAACCTTAATGGTGAAACTTAATATGGTTAAGCTGCAGCTTTACTCAATAAGTTCTCAAGAGGATAGTGGATTGTCTTAGGAGAACATGTCTCGCATATACTTAAGTAGAATCATATAATGCCAGCTCCTCTCCATCACTCATAAGCTCACCACTATTGCGAGCATGCCTATCTCCTCAGGGCCTTGGGCCAACATTCGACCGAACGATAGCTGCATGAGCAAAAAGATTTAGTTGCACCCCAAGCCCCTAGTCCACAAGACACACAGGATACTCAAAACGTGAATCGCCAGTCCGGATGAGTAGTCCATTTACCAAATGCGTCCAGGTGCAGACATATTGTGTCTGGTAGATCAGATGCCGATGCACAAAAATGTCTGAACCCTACAGATTCAGATTTTCAGGTCCTAATCAGGATGTCACTAGGGAGAATATGATATCTCCCGGATGTTGACAGAAGGCACCTAAGTTCTGGTAAAATAAGTGCAGGATATCCCCTTATCGGTCCTGACCCAGGTCACAGAAATTTAAATTCTTGCTAAACAAAATTTCTTTTTCTTTTTTTATCTAAGTTCCATTTTACAATACAGAATTAACCAGTACACATATATAAAGTCCACACTGAGTCCCTCCATAGTCCCCCACAGGTTGGAACGAACGAAAAAAATGACTGGCAGCCTAAGTAGCGCATTCGGCTGACTCTCTAGCTCCATGAGGAATGGTCTAATTGGGACATTTCTATATCCGTTGGAAAGCTGGGATTTGCGAGGTCTGTGTTACTAAGGATGGTCTACACAGTGGGGTGGACACATTCAGGATGTTCATTCTAAATAAGTGTACTTCAGAAATCCGCAGCAAACAACAAACAACTCAGCAGCCTAAGTATGGCCTCTGGCTAACTCCCCAGTTACATGAGAAATGTACCCGTTAGGATGTTTCAATATGCGTTGGAACGAGAGGACTCAGGTGCTTGTGACCCTGAAAAGGCGTGTCAATCAGGTACTAAACCTGCTGCTGACCTAAATATATTCTATGCCTGTTAATAAGAACTCCAAAAGGCTTCTGTAAGAGAGATGGATGTGGGTAGATAGACAGGTAGTGAATAGAAAGAAGGGGGTTGTTGACCAAGTGTAGGAGTTGGCTGAGGGTAAGTGCTAAGTGTGAGGTGTAATGGTAGAAGCGAGATGAGAAAAACACTAAGTCCTGAGCCTGCGAACCGCTGGTTGGGTAGCGCGTTGTACCAAGCCCAGGGTTAGGAAGAAACTGTAGGTGCTGGGCATAAGAAATAAAGAAGAACGTGCACAGACAAGAATGGTCAGCACTAGACAAAAAGGGTTGGCACCAGATGAAAGAGGTCGGCACCAGACCAAAATGGTCTGCACTGGACTAAAGAGGTCTGCACCAGCCCCATAGAGTGTAGGATAAAGGAGAAATATGCACCATAATCCATAGGACGTGGACAGGTAACTTGGTTTGCATCCAGAAGATGAGGAATGTAGTGGAGGCACCAAGTGGAAGAAATGCTAAGAGGACAAGCCAGACAAAAAGGGTCTGCACCAGGTGCACCAGGTGTCCCACTGGCACAGGGTCACAACTTGCACTGTAATGCAGTGGGTGCAGGCAGGGAATGAGGGAACACGTAGAAGCAGTGGAGTAGCACGGCAAGCGGGGCGGACAGGCTAAGTCCAGATGCGAACATGCTTCAACTGATACAAATATTTTTTTGGCTGATGAACTAGTAGAGCTGCCAGACATTCAGTAGAATGTTATCCCAAGGCCCAGAGGAGATAGACATGCTCATGGTAGAGATGCGCTTAGGAGTGATGGAGAGGAGCTGCCATCATATGATTCTACTTAAGTATATGCGAGACCTCTGCTTCTAAGATAATCAACTATCCTCTCGAGAACTTATTGAGTAAAGCTGCGGCTTATAGATATTAAGTTTCACAATTATGATTTTCTTTCTTACATATTTGTTCTTTATTTGGTGTACAAAGAAAGCTTTGATACAGCCGCATCCTTGGGATCCCTCTTCCTACAGGTAGCTCCTGTTACAACTGCTTAGCCTATATGACTTGCATAGATAAATCTGTATGAGAACGTAAGTTTAATAACAGACTAGATTATCTGTAGACTTGGTAGTTTGCCACTAGCAAGTCTATAATGTGAAAGGATTTTCTCCTGCTAGCTTATTTCGAATACAGATGTAGAGATCTTTGTATCGAGGTAGCTAATAGTTGTGCAAGGGAGACCTCCACTGGAGAGAACTTTACCTGAATGAACCTTAGGAGACAGGTTTGCTTGCAAAGGCTGGGACTTAGGAGTGATGGTGTGGAGCTGGCATTATATGATTCTACTTAAGTATGTGCAAGACCTCTTCTCCTAAGATGAACAACCAACGTCTTGAGAACTTATTGAGTGAAGTTGCGGCTTAACAATAATAAGTTTTACCATTGCATTTCTTATAATTTCACTCTTCTGTGTTTGAATACCTTAGATACGGTCACATCCTTGAAATCCATCTTCCTACACAGAGCACCTGTTACAAGTTCAAGTTGATTGATGTAGTTATGGCAATTCTGGATAATCTCCAAGGGGTGTTCTGGTGCTTAAACTACTGGTAAGTCCATTAAGCGCTTCTAGGATGTTTCCTGCTTGTCTTCTGCTACATGCTTCTGCCTCCAAATGTTCTAATACTTTAAGGAGTGTTTCTTCAGCTATAAGGTCTTCTTCTTTGTCTGTATCAAGGTTGCTGGATTTGGGTTGTGATTCTGTTCCTGGCTGCTAAGATTCTTCAGATTCCTCCTTTCTTAGGAAGACCAATCTACTAGGCAGTCTAGAACTCTTTCCTGACATGGTTCTTCTAGTTCCACTTGGTTTTGAAATTGTGAATGTAGCAACTGAGCCAGAACTCTTGTTGCAGCCGCTCCTGCTTCACTAGTCTTTCATGATTAGATCAGGATGATCAATCCTACCTTAGGGTCTTGTTTAACAGTAACTTGTCAAAGTAAAAAGAAATGCAATAGGTAGTCGCCTGTATGCGTTGTATTCAATAGAGTAAAGCAGTAGACCTGCTATTACTAAGGTCTAAGAAAGACTAGGTAGGGAAGCAAACCAAGCAGCTTGGTCAATCATGAGGTACAAGAGCTGGTAACAAGAGGAAACCAAGAGATTACTATACAACCAAGTATATTTCTAAATCTCTATCTGTCTGAAGTCTGGCTCCCTTGCTGGTCAAGAGAGCATCATCTTAAATACATGAGTTCCTTCACTGGGTTTTGCAAAGAATATATTTATAATGCTGATCAGTACCAGTGTTGTACCTTCACCGAAATCCAGACATCTTACCAGAATCCTGTAGCCACTTCCTTACCAGTACATGACCATTCCAGCATTTAACAAAATAGTAATCAAGTAACTTAAAAAGAAAGCAAATCAAATGCAGAAATTCTGGTGAACAGGCAATAGTGTTCATTACCAAGTGGGGTAGGGCGGGTTTTAGACTCTGAGGCCACGCCATTGCACAGATGTAACAGGGGCTCTGTGTGGGAAGATGGATCCCAAGGGTGCGACCGTACCGAAGCTTTCTTCGTACAGAAAATGAAGAACAAATATGTAAGGAAGAAGAACCTTAACGGTGAAACTTAATATTGTTAAGCCGCAGCTTTACTCAATAAGTTCTCGAGGGGATAGTTGATCGTCTTAGGAGAAGAGGTCTCGCATATACTTAAGCAGAATTATATAGCCAGCTTCTCTCCATCACTCCTAAGCTGACCACGATCGAGAGCATACCTGTCTCCTCTGGGCCACGGGCTAACATGCTACCGAATGTCAGCCGGCTCTGCCAGTTCATTATCCGACGTGAAGTGTTCATGCAGTATCGTGATACATGAAATCAACTGCGGGAGAAAACTCTTCATATCGCTGTCCTGTTAGTGGCGAACTAACAGGCTACTGATAAGCTAGTCTAATATCGAACTCACTGTCCCATTCGTATTTGTCTAAGCAAGTCTCGTAGACAATCTTTCAATAGTACCGTTACGTTTGACAAGTCTTGTAACGGGGGCTCCCTGTGGGAAGATGGATCCCAAGGATGCGGCCGTACCGAAGCTTTCTTCGTACGCAAAGTGAAGAACAAATATGTAAGAGAGAAAAACCTTAACGGTGAAACGTAATATCGTTAAGCCGCAGCTTTACTCAATAAGTTCTCGAGAGGATAGTTGATCGTCTTAGGA
>QLOI01006588.1:0-14477 GCA_003313605.1 Tuber umbilicatum
AAACTATCGCCCACCCATCCAACCAACCAGCACAGCGCTCTATCGTAGCTCACCGCACCGGTGCTTTTGCTGCAACGCCCATAGTGCACTCGGTATCGTAAAAGAAGGGAGGACCGCAGTACAGCATGCAATTCGATAGGTGCAGGTTTGGGGCTGACTCTCCTGAGCATGCCTGCCTGCTACTTGCTCATCGTGGAAAGGAGGACTCACAAGTACCGTACTCGAGCACGTGCCAAGGAGGGTGTCAGGCATTGCGGGCAACAGGATAGTATTGAATTGGCGGAATTGAAGCTATGGGTCTCGTGGTGGCAGTACTGGGAGTACTGGTGAGGTTGTAGTTCCTGTACTGCTCCTGTGGGATAGCGGTGTACTGTGCTCGAGTACGAGTAGACTTTGTCTAATGACTGGATGGTCGAGTGTTGTGGTGATGGTTGTGGTGGTACAACTCGGCATGTCCCGGGGTTGCGCAGGATTTAGCGTATATAAAGCCTAACGAAGGGGTTTTTAGTGGGCGAGGCTTACTTCTCGAATCACTTTCCTGAACCAGCTTATCCATACCAGCTTACCTCACCTTACTTCACAGTGCTCGTCCCTTCATCTGTAAGCTTTTCTTCTTTTCTTTCCCTTTTTCTCCTCCCCCCTTCGTTTAACGAACAGTGCTTGGGATACCATACAGTAGAGGTGCTTTTGGTGGGAAGAGAGGAAGAAGAGGAAGAAGACATCATAGGGCTTGCGGTTACAGTGCCCGGGAAACTATACACCGTAGGGATATAATATTATTATCATATTATTATGAAACCAGTAACATAATATCAGTATCATACCTGGGATGATTTGATATTATCGACTCTGACTTCCACCACCCCCCGTACCGTACCCGTATTGCAAATACCGTATACATCTCATCACAATCCGATGAACACGTCTTTGAGGAACACTTGCTTGCTTGCTACGAGCCTTGTCTCGTCTGAATTGTCCTCTTCAGGTACGCTACCGCATCTCGCGCGCTGTGCTTTTACAATACTCCTCCTCCCCCCTCCACTTACACCTCCCACAATTCCGCCTTAAACCCTTATTCCCCCTGCTAATTTAAAAACCCAGGAGACCTCTACCCCTGCGGCGCCCCGACCCTCCAGCTCTTAAAGACATTAACTACGACCCCGCACCTCCTCCAATCAACTGTCGACCGCTGTACAGATGTCCTCCGCCTCGCAACCAACAAGCTGCATGCGTTCCCCTATCGCGAGGTTCCACTGTGCTGGCTAAGGCTGTACACGGACGTGAGCATCCTGAAAGGCGTTTATCTAATTCAGAAGCTGTTTTCTGTCAAGGATGTGGAGGCTGTTAGGCGTGCGGATGAGGAGATCGTCAGGACGCTAGATATGGCCTTGATTATGGCGGGGGCACCAGGGAATGGGCGGCGGGAGGTCATTGAGAAGATATTGGCGGAGTTGGAGGGGTATGTTGGGGCTTTCCTGGCGTTGCGTGGAGGGGAGATGATGGAGGGGGTTGAAATGAATGGTATTGGAAAGGGGAAGGGGGAGGCGGAGGGGGAGAAGGCGGAAGCGAATGCAGGTAGGGGGGGCTCGGAGGTGGGCGAGGGGGATGGTGGGGAGGCATCAAGGAGAAAGCGAAGGAGACTAGCCACCCCACCCCTCTCTGTCCTCCCCCAAGAATTCCGCGTTGCTTCCACTCCATCACCAAAAATCACCCATCAAATCCCGATCCGACCAACTCCTCCACCCCTTGGCTTCTTCCAAAACCACCTCGACACGGTAAACACCCCACTGCAGATCCAAAATTTGTTAAAAACCTGGCCAGCAACGACCACAAACCCTTGGTCCTCGCCCTCCTACCTCCTCTCAAAAACTCATTTCGGCACCCGCCTCGTGCCCATCGAGCTGGGCAAGTCCTACACTATGGAGAACTGGTCCCAGAAGATCATGCCATTTCGCGATTTCTTAAAGACCTACATTCTCTCCCCAGAGGCGGATGGGTCGTCGTACCCCGGGTACCTAGCCCAGCACAGCTTGTTCTCACAAATCCCTTCATTAAGGGAGGACATATTAACGCCGGATTACTGCTATACCACGCCACCGCCCGTACCCCCTGGTGTACGCACGCATCCGCTTGAATGCCCAATCGTGAATGCTTGGTTTGGCCCCGCGGCGACGGTCTCGCCATTACATACTGACCCCTACGCGAATATTCTATGTCAGGTCCTCGGACGCAAGTACGTTAGGCTCTACCCGCCTTCCGAGAGCGAGAGGTTGTTCCCCAGGGGTGTTGAGGGGGGAGGGGTGGATATGTCAAACACTAGTAGAGTGGATATGGATGCTGAAGGTGGTGGCGTCGAGATGGAGGAGTGGGAGAAGTTTCAGGGAGCGAAGTATTTGGAAGGTGTGTTGAGAGCTGGTGAGGGACTGTTTATTCCGGTGGGTTAACCTTCTTGTTATTATCATTATTCCCTGCTTGGGTAAGTACATAGGGACTAACTGCGGATTGAATGGCAGGCTGGGTGGTGGCATTATGTCCGTTCGTTGGATACAAGCTTTAGCGTAAGCTTTTGGTGGAACTAGAAGCGGGGTATACACTGAAAAGGGCGTCGATAGGAGGGCCAAAAAGCTGCGGCTTCCGTTCCCGTAGAAGAAGACGGTGCACGAAGGAAAAGGTAGACTGGACGTTAGAATAATACAAACTTGTATTACCACATCCCCCAGGGGTTGAAGCCGACCGAAGCTTTATGATCTGTACTACAACCCAAATCGCCGAACCACCCCTATGATAAACAAAAGCCAATCCAGTAACCCCATACTCACGGCGCAACCCCTATGCAAGACCCCAACAGCCCATTGATCCTCATTACAATAATTGCGCCTCAACAGAATGCCCTTTCGAACACAGCACGAAGCCCAAGGCACTTCCCACAATACCGGTACAAACTCGAAACAGTCACTCACTACGTACCTAAAGGCACAGGAGTAGTACTCGAGCAGGGTAGGAATACTGACCATCCGTCACTCATCAACGACCACAAAGTAGCTGAGATTACATTTCGGTTCCCGACACTGGAAATTAATCCCAGAGCGACCACGAAAATTTGAAAACTTGCCAGGAGATCAGCAGTCTAACTACAGCAAATAAGGTCGGCGCCTTCTGTAAATATATAGTACGGCAATTTACAAAGATAATTAAGGAAGAAATAATTAAAATAACTGCAGGCAAGGCTATGAAATAAAAGAAAGTTTACAAGTACATTGGGTAAATTAACAATTCAATTCTGTAGGTAGAAATGAGTGAGATGTGCTAATCCTATGCCAAGAGTTAATAACTGGGTAAGATTATATAATCACAGAATTAAGAAAGTTGAATAATAAGATCATAATATTAGTGCTAATATATGAAACATGCTCTGACATACTCTATGTGCATAGTAATGTGGAGTATATTAGGATCCGGGTTACTTAAAGCCTGAGGTGGTTGGAGGTGATTCTGCTATAAATCAGCCAGTTTATTTCTGATGGCGGACTTTTCTTTGTATCATTAGATAATATAATATAATATAAAACACACTAAAAGTTCCATAAATTTCTCAAAAACTTGAAAACTATTGTTTGCTAAATAAAAACAGTAAAATTTACTTATTTATGCTAGCTGTACTTAAATTTGCCTAGTAAATTAATAACTTAAAGCAAATTACTTCAAAAGTTACTAAAATTTAACATGAATTTAATGTTTTATCTTAACATGTAAATTAAAATAGGTGCTGGCCTTGTATAAGGCTGTAGACAAAAATCACTACGAGGTACAGGTTTTCTACTAAAAATATCAACATTTCACATCTTCCAACCACTGATTAGGTACATGAATTTGAAACAGATCTCTATGTTTGAGTCATTCCCTGGATGTTTCTTTTCAACCCTTTGAATTTGTTATTCAAACTGGCTGAGGAATTATTAAGAAATTAATTTTTGAAATATTGACCTTAGTTCAATTTTTCAACATATTGTATTATAATAGCAAGGCTCAGTACTATTTTCAACCTTAAGATTATAATATTGTGTGCCAAAGTAGGTAATAGTTCTTAAATAATCTGTAAGTACTTGGAGAGTTACTTCCAAAAAACTCTGAACTATGCTATCAATTTTTCAAATATTTATAGCTTTAGAATACATTGAACACAAGGTATGAATATAGTTGTTTTCAGTCATCAATGAGCAACTAGTGGTAATTTTTGCCCCCAACCTCATAGAATAAATAAACAAATGATATAAAAATTATGAAAACATTTTCCTTGTAAATATCAACACTTTATAACTTCTAATAATCTTGAACCGGAAATAATTCCCTTGTGTTTCTTTTTTTTGTTTTCTTTTGACTAGTAAACATCTCCACTTTTGCGGGAAAACCGGGTATGGGACAGAACTCTTGACCGATGAGTTTAGTTATTAGGGTCCATCTCTATGTCATGATAGACTAGCTTCTCTTTGATCCAAATCTAGTACCTTACATCATGGCTATTATACTGGGAATCCAAGAGAATAGCCCTGTTGACCCCCTCAGATTCATACGGTAATGGCCCATTCGCCTACGGTATTGGTGACCGCAGGTTGTAATTACTTCACAATCACCGGGTTCCCCCTCAACGAGTGGTATAAATACCATTACAGCTCCAACCCGAACAACATAAGAGTGGTACAAGCCACCGGGAATCCATCATGTGAGACATAAAAAAGGAAAAATAATTAACTCCGTTTCCTGACCCTACACGCCACTCACCGGTCATGGCGGCCTCCATCGCTGTCGTGTACAGTACCGGCAATGTTTTGCCCCACAGTAGTGGCCATCGTTCACATACAGTGAAAGAAAGGGAAAAAAATAAATAAATAAAAAACAGTGCAATAAACCCCAAACGATAGTCATAATCACGGCCGGGAATTCATCAAGCTATCGTACCATATCATACGAAAACTGCGCCCTGGGGCTGCTGTGGTTGATTTCCCAATTCGATTATCTGCTTCATCAAGAAGCCCTTTTCATCGATGAATTGTTCATCCTCTAGTTTTGGGAGCAGGAATGTTAGGCCGGGTTTTAGTCGTTAAGACATGGAATTCGTCTTACCTCGACGATCATCATGAAATTTGGGCAAAAAAGCTAGAAGTTTCTCTCGATTCTTCAACAAAATATCTTGCACTGGCTTGGATTTCTTTGGGTTCGCCACAAAGACCTGTGGATTGTCATTGATTTGAAAAAATAAGTCCGGTGATGTGCGATAAAAACAAACCTTGAAAACGTGGAACGCTTCGTACTGAATGTTCTTACTCTTATCACGTAGTAAATTCATCGTCAACTTCAAGTGGTCCGGAGAATCCACGTACGCAAGCATTATGTTGTAGTTCGCCCTGTCTAGTAGAATCTCCCCAAGAAGCTTGATCGACTGCCGTTTGGTAACATAGTTCGGTGACACCAAAAGTGTATTGTACTTCAAAAAAAACTATTAATGGAATAAGTATAACAACCAGTTCAAAGTAATAGAAAACACATACTCTAACATAATTCTGGCCCAGAAACTGAGCTACTAGTGGTTTATGCTTGGTCAGTATCTCCTATAGCGCGAGTCAGTAAGGAGTCAATTTCTTCTCATGAGGCATGAATGATGCTCACTCTAAAGGTTGCGAACGCGTCACTCGCAATATCAAAGCTGCCACCCTGAACGTAATCAAAGAACCTCCAGAATATCTCGTCATAAAGTACAACGTGTGCTAAAGCCTGATGCTTAAAGCTTTCTCGCAGAATTGTCCCACAATTGTTGGCCACATCCTTATTTTCGTACCCTTTGACTAAAGTGATTAAGGTGTCTGGACGGTTTGTATGAAGGTAGTCAACGGTAGGAAAGCGACTAATAGGCTGGGGGCAGTATCGAAGGAGGCCATTGAATATTGCTGTAACGTCCTTCTTAGCCTATATATAGTGAACACAAAGGCACGGGCAGTTAGCCGAGGAAATATTCCAACATATTCCAGATGGATTGGGATCCGTGTCCCTAAACAGAGGGGAAACACCAATTAAGGGTTCTAACCTCAAAGTCCAATCGAGCCATGTTATTCGCAAGCAATGGTAGTAAATCTATAGCGTAGATTTCCTGGGCTAACATCTGAACCTGATCCGGAATTGGATCCGTCTCTATTTTATTCGTGTCAATCACGGAATTCCGCGGAGAACATATCGACATAATTCGCAATCAAAAAAGAAGAGAACGGAAGGAACAGACCTGCATTTCCTTGCAAGACAACCTTCATCTGAGCAAGTAACCGGGAGACGTCTTCGGATGCCTACAAAAGACCATCACAACCACCGCCCATATTTAGCGAACAGTGCCACAAACTGTTTTATAGAAGTAATCATACTACCAAACTATAATATCACGAGGCAACGGAAGGGGCCAACTTACACGGCGTCTCTCCAAATGGACATCCATTCGTGAGATAGACTCCCGAACCGCCCGCACAAGATCCTGAGGGGTCTTTTGACGGTTTCTGCCGAAGAGAAAAGACATGGTGAAGGCCTTTCTGGAAGTATAACGCCAGTGCTATAACAAATGAAAGGTGAATGGAGAGAAAGTGGAGGGGGGAGAGAAAGTTGATAGCTGGCCGGAAGAGATTAGAGGGAAGGGAACTGCGTTTCTGCGATGGCGTTGAAGCCCTCGGTGAGGGGCACTGGTATCGGAAAGGGGTGTATTAGGCAAAGTTGAGCGGGAGCTGGGGCCGAACGAGTACTGTACAGCAGTTGTTTTTTTAGAGTGTTTACCTTTCTTGTGCCCTCCGTACTTTTCTGGAATGGAGAAAAGCAATGGGTGTCACCAACGATGGTTGTCTTGGCATCTATGGTTACACCGGGGGGGAAGTTTGTCCCAACTTCGGAAATATCAAACTCTATCAATCAAGTTCCCGGCGGTGCAGGGTTGATCTCTTGCTTCCCTTTCCGTTGGAACGCAATTCTCATTTCTAGAGTTCTGTTTGTTTTATTTCCTTTTCATTTTTCCTATTCTTATGAAGTATCGCTATTTTTTGTCTAAAAATAACGCATTTTACAAAAGCAGGGTGAACCACACCAGGTCCTGTGGAAAATTTCACGATAGCGTACCGGTATAGCATATCTATGGCTGGTGACGAGACTCGGAGAATCAGCTGAAGTTGTGGGAAGATACAAGTATGGTTGCGGACAATGCAAATCACTACTAAACAAGCTGGAAAAACTACCACCCTTACTTCCATGACAACAACAACAAATATTATGATATTAATAAATACTTCTCTAAATGTGTAGATAATTAGTTTAAGAATACAATTACAGAAGGAATAAGTAAAAAAAGAAAAATTGTGGGGTAGAGAGTGTTTTAAAGAATGGAAAATTTGTATGAGAGATCAGAGAATTAACTGGTACATTTTCATGAAAATTTGCCAAGAAATGAGATCCGAGTGATACCTTATGAACCTAATAGTACAAAGTATTAGTAAGCAAAATAAAACCACATCTTACAAGTCTGATTGTTAGAAGCTTGTGATTCCTCTTGTAATATAAATATTAATATTTTCAGCTGAAAATATCACAATTCATCCAAGATGCTGACTAGCAATAAGCAAAAAGGACAGCTAACAATTACTCGTCAGCAGAAGCAATCAAACCAAATAAATCAAAAAGAAAACCATATAGATGCAACAGATAACAACATAAACCAATCAGTCTCAAACAACAACTCTGACTCTCTATTTGAATCAGATGATGATTCTGAAAGTGATGATATAAGTGCATCAAATGAAAGTGAAGCGGAGGAAGCTGAAACATATTTAGGGAAAAAAATCAAGTGGACAAGAAGTGGTGAAAGAGGTTTAAGGGGGGGTTATGGTGCGGGTTCGTGGTCATCCAAACGAAATCAATGAGAAAGACTCTGAGAGTTAGAAAAAGAAGTAGAGAAGTTATATAATATTGCTGCTTTATGGTAGCGACAGCAAGATTTAGGCTTTGCAAAACCTACCCCGCTAGTTGGCAATAATACTAGGTCTGCTATAGGCCAAGTTGAGACAGATGCAAGTAATAAAATTGAAATAAAATCAGGCAAGATTAATTTGATTACTAATAAGAATATTTATTAGGGAAATAACATCTTTCTGGTATTCCTTGTAGTGGTATCCAGAATCTTACCGAAAAATAAGTTCTAAGGAATGAGCAGACAAAGAGTTTAGAAAGTTAATATTGTTACTACGAAGAAAGTCTGACCAGATTACAAAGTTTGGAGTGGATGGGCTCAAGGGCAATTTACTAAAAAGATATGAAATGGTGCATAGCTTTCTTTGTGCTTTAAAGAAAAGGCCTGATGAAACTTGGAAAGGAATTGCTCTTATAGTTACTTATAGCTTTAGACGAGGAGAACATACAGCGCAATGGATTATTAAAAGGGAACGAGAATAGATATCCAAATCAACAATCTCTCCAGCCTCAGGCTATAGGAAAAATTTTAAGATACGTTAGGAACTTGAGTCTCTATTTGGAATGAAGAGTTACAATTAATGATGCATAACTATGTATCATGTGCAAAAGATAGTAAGAACTATGAACATCATATTAAGAAAGATATATATTAGAAGTATAATATGAATACAAGCTAATAGTAATATATATAATTAGAAATTACATCACAAAAGTTAGCTGGTATAGTAAATGATTTTCTTTACAATAACTAGAGAGGTAATAAACTGAGTGGTAATAATACAACTCCATCTCCAGAGTTACAACAAGAAGAAGGGAAGTTAAGTGAACCATGCTTTAGTCTGAATAGAGATCTGACAAGCCAGAAAGAAGCGAGCAATTCTAATGTTGCCGCGGTTGTTGCAAGGATGGCTTTAGAAAATGATCATTCGGATAGTTTACTGCGAAAAGACAAGATATTGGAGCTAGAACAGCACGGTGGTGGCTGAAAAAGTTAGGATTTGATTGGCAAGACATCAAAAAGGGTGTAAACACAGATGGCCATGAGAGAGATGATGTGCAAGCATATTGAAAGCAATTTTTACACTACTTAGAATCCTACTGGCCCTGGGTGGTCGAGTTTGATGATGAGGGTAATATGATTGATAAAGATTATCCAGATGGAGTGAAGGTATTTGCTGTACAACCTGAAATGCGACCTCTTATTCTAATTACCCATGATGAATTGATTATTCAATTCAATGATGACCGACATCAGGCTTGGGTACAGAAAGGCAATCACTTTATCTGACCAAAGGGAAGAGGACAAGGAATAATGGTCTCAGACTTCCTACTTCCATGGTCTCGATTGAGTGCTCAAACACTTTTGTTGGAGAGGCAAGAGAAGTTGGGATTGCTAGAACATGCTTCTTTTCTATTTGAATACGGAAAAGAGGCAGGGCATTGGTAAGGAAAAGACATAGTAAGACATCTAACAGAAATTGCTATACCAATGGCAGAGGACATTGATCCGGGCTATCAATTTTTATATCTTTTTAACAATTCGTCAAATCATGATTTATTTGCTAGTAATGCATTGAGAGTATTAAACATGAATCTCACACCTGGTAGAGAGCAACAATTTTTACGTGATGGCTACCATACAGGAAGTGATGGAAGAAGACATATGCAACCTATGTGGCATATTTACAGTCTTACTGTGGAAGGCAGACAAGTGGCTACTAAGGTTGCAAAGAATCAAGCAGCTGGGGGAAGAAATCTTTCAGTTAACTATGAAGAAAGGGAAAAGATATGAAAAGGTCTTCAACAGGTACTTGAGAGGAGAGGACTATTGCCAGAGGGTGGATTATGGCTGGAGCGTCCTAAGAACCTATGTGCTGATTGTATACCAGTTGAAAACTGTCGTGTTTGCAAGAGTGGGCAAAAGTGTTTGGAGTGAAAAAGGAAAAAGGTCTGCATAGGTCCATGCTCTAGGCGTAGCAAGTGTGACAAGTGTGTGCATCGACCTACTTGTTCATTATATACTACAAGGCAGAAATGTACTCATTGTACTGAGTATGAAAGTTGCAGGAATTGGATTACTTGTGCAAATATGCCTGCTCGTTGCAGCTCTACAAGTATGATATATTGGTTTAAGGCTTGATCCCTCAACTGTAATTTTAACTAAGTTATAATAGTTTACTAATATTGTTTTTATTTCTTAGAATGCTTTGCTAGACAGCTTATGAGTAACCAACCTGACTTTAAGGCACAGCTTGGATTGCTTAAAGAAGTAATTCAAGGTAAACATCATTTGGTTTACTTCTTTCCAGCCTTCCATAGTGAGTTAAATTGGATTGAGTACTACTGGGGGGCCTTAAAGCGTTATATAAGAAATAATTATGAGTTTACAATTAATGGACTACGACATACATCAGCAAAAAAATACCCTGAGTCTGGTGCGTTGCCGTTGTACCCTGACATCGGCAATGCCACTTCTACGTCCCCAGCACTCTGGATGCCCTGGCGTCAGTTGCAACGTCCGCTTGCATCCGGGCGATCTACGGTTACCTCAACAGACTCTGTTATGTCCTGACACGACATCATGTCAGACCCACGTCTGGTCAACACCCGAGTTATCCTTCCTGTTGCTTTCCTGTTCTTACGCCAGCTGCTTCACCTTGTTCCTTGCCGGCGCCCTGACCGGATATCGCCACCACCTCTCCCAAGAGGGCCTCTGGGCGTAGTGACTTGGTGGTCCAATGTTATGCCCCCTTTTGTCTCCGGTCATGGTATCCTGAGGCCGCCTTACACATTACATGGCGAAACAGTTGACGGGGCAGCGAAATATCTCCTTGCGACAATATTTGCACACGGGCACACCCTAGCGCTTGGCCCTGAATCTCCCCTGTCCTGAGGTATCTCACTCCAAGTCGTGGAGTTTCTGTTCATTAAATTTACGTTTGTACATCTGGTTTCTGGAGTGTTTCTGGGATCAGGAGTGCCAGGCCAAGGATTGTTCCAATATCAACTCCTCTGAACTCCTGTGCGTCATCCCTCAGCTGTACCATGACAAGGCCGTGTATGTCCGATAAGTGTCCTGAGTTGACTGCAGTTAACATTTGAACACACGCCAGACACTGTACAGTACCTCCAGATGTGTAGCCCCTGATTTTGAATAGTGTGACAAACATTGCCCGCAGTCGACCCTTCAGCACACCATACATTTCTGGCATACCAGATTGTACCTAAACCAAATCGTTGTGGCTCGCCTGATTCTGGAAGAACAAAGTGCCCGTGCATCACGCATGGTGGATGTCGTAAACCTCAGGATCTTGGAACACCAGGACCGGGATTTCAAGTTTCGTTAGTAGTTCGACAGGGAGCGATCTCAGTATCACTGGATCTTGAGGAAGGCAGCAGTCAGTCGGCAGGTTTTGCTGGCTATATTGAATCAAGTCATGACACATGGTCTCGGAGGAGACCCCCAAGACCTTGCAAAAATCAATGACATCTGACACATTGTGGTAGCGTTCTTCCAGGATCTGGTATTGGGGCCTCTGCTTTAGTACTGTACTGATGTTGTTCAAATAGTGCAAGACATTGACAGGGAGGCCAACTCCACGATGTCGTAGGAAATCCAAGTTCGACAGTCTCATTCAAATGGCGTGCTGGCAACGATAGCTGTGTATAATCTGTTGCGCGGCATCATTTTTATTTGAATGGCGCTATCCGTCTGTGATTTGATCCTTGTGCGCGAGCTCGCACAACTCTGTCAAATACATTGGAATATTGCCAAACTGGCGTACTTAATCATGGAAGTCACTAAGTAGATGCATCTTAATAAAGTTGAAATGGGATTTGGCATGGATCAAGTCCATACATTGGTCGTTCTCTTCTGCACAATCATTATCATGAGCCCGGCGCCGCTTGGAGGTGGCAACTGGCTGGTTCATTTGCATTCTCTGGTGGCACAAATCTCTTTGTTGCTCGTCAACCTTGGCCCTTGTGCGTTTTTGATACTCGGAACTCCAAGAAGATATCCCTCCTCTGGTGAAACTTGTACAGATATTATTCCATAAAAACAAGAGTCTCAGGTGTGTGGCTCCAGTATTGTGCCATCATAGTGAAGTTAACCAGTGCCCTGACACAGTTAAGAGTATGTTTGAACGGTAACCCTTATGTACTGTCTGGCTGACGCAGTGCCATTGTGAGAACTACTAATATGCAACGTCCCAGATTCCTCATCTCATTTCCTTGCCACTGTGTAATCTCACGATAGGCTTTTCTGGGCACAAAGAATCCTGGATACAGTAGTAAAGCCTTCCAAGCGTTGTCAAAAGCCTGCACCTGTGCGCCCTTCTTGAGAAATCCTTGGATTCAGTCCATCATGTGCTTGAATATTCTGAGATAGACCCTGTGGAGCATATCTGGCTTGTGCAGATCAGACACCAAAACACGATGGAGCCATTAAAAAACATTTCACCCAAGAGTAGTACTGGAGCTGTCTAATGGGACTTGGGTGTCACCAGACTTGTAGGTTGGCAACAGAAGTCCATTTCTTTGTTCGTAAAATATCGTATAATCTTGCACAGAATATGTGGTGCCGGCGCCTGTTCCTAATTTCCCTGTTGGAACTTCATATTTAGGACAGGTGTTAGATTTTATCCCGTGTAGGGCCACGTTTTCCATATAGTCAGCAATCCAGGCAGACAAGATGAGGAAGCACCTTCAAACATTCCCGTCTGTACAGTCAATTAGGATGCCCTCAAGAGCTGTCTCTTGTAAGTGCTCGAATATCAGCTCATATACACAGTAGAGTGTGTCGGTATTAATTTTTCTCTGCAGTTTGTCTACTGTGGAGGACCTTGAAAATTTGGGTGCAAAGGGCAATAATGCAAGAAGAAGGACTGCCATTGATCCAGGTCTGTTACACAGCGTCGCTGGAAGATTTCCAAGCATAATATACAAGGGCCATGCTTTCTTGTCACCAGAGAAGTTGCTGAGATGTGTCTGATCAGACATCCCAATAATTAGGACAATTGCTACCCCAGGTGGAAGTGTCCCCTATAATTGTTAGCCAGCGGTTTTATAAAAGGTTGGGACACTGTACTTGAAAATCCCACTACCAGTCCACCGTATGCATTTCCGAATACGCTCTGTGTCACTCGATGTCGTATTCACACCATGGTGCGTTGACAAGGTCATCTCAGTACGTGATCTGGCGTAGGAGATACCTGATACAATCAAGTATGTTATCATAGAAGAAGGGTATAGATCTCCTGCAGTGGTCAATCAGTTCTTCGAACCAACGTAGATATGGGCTGTATGGATCCAATGACCGGAGATGGTTCTCCAGGGTATGCATAGAGCCAGAGCTGATGGATGCAGAGTTCAAGTTGCTGATACCCCTTGAGGAGTATTTATTAATTCGTGACTTTGAGGCTTTACTCTGAATGAACCAAGATGCAAGTTTGAAACCATGCGTGCTTATAAATCGTACCCATGGGTCCTCGCACAGGTTCTTGAGTTCTTGCTCAAATCCGTTCACTACACAAATTACCTCCCTGAAACCGGCATAATCTATCCGCCCGCTGGCCACTGCGGACGTGATGTCATTGGTTTCTTCTGTCCCAGACTTGTGCACAACGTCGTCAAGAAATTCCATACACTCGTGTTAAGTGGGGTTTGGATCGGGTTCACAGTTTGAATGAGGGTGTCCGCTCACTTCACCGTAGTGCTATAAGCTTTTATTCGCATTGGTAATATAATCGGCGCATGATGTATATCATACCCTGGATGCGAGGACAATGTCCTATTTTGCATGTGCTGTTCTTAGTTGTTTCTCATATGCACCTGCCAGTTTGTATTTTCAGTGGCAGAATGGACATTTGGTAGGCATGGTGGGAGTTGGTTCAGTCAATCTTGCGGGCCCTATGTAGACTTGCAGTTACCAGCACGATGTTGTTTTGACGGGTACGGACCGCGTGCAGTTAGAGGCCCATGCCCAGAGCGAATAGTAACTAGTCGTTAAACAGGTTTGGCGCTCAACATACGGACGCCACGTAGTATAGCCTATCATTTGTTTCATAAACAAGTATGGCGAAGATCCTCTTTCTGGAACAACTTGTAAATCAATGTGTATCAGCTAATGACAAAGTTTCTTGAGTGTTTGAATTTATAACTGAATTGGAAAACAATTCGCAAATATTTCAAACACTCGAGAGTGTCTGAGCTTTAAATATATAATGGAAATCGGCTACAATGGAAGGAGCTCATACCAAGAATCTCCTCACATCCAAAATATTCACAACTTCCTCAACATCTCGCGTAATCACAACAATGGCTCATTATCTACAAGATGATCACCAAGATACTCAAAAAACCAATACGCATGGCTTAAAATATCAACAACCTGCAGTACTGTTACGGGTAACCAACTCAGAGCACAGTAGAGTATAGTTATGCGTATGGTGTAATTGAATAACGGAGAAATGTCAGGGAGGCGTCGT
>QLOI01006626.1:0-21723 GCA_003313605.1 Tuber umbilicatum
CTCCAGGACTTCCGGTATACCTTACATACCTACCACTGTAGGCTTATAAGGATCAGTGGTGTATGCACTCGAAAATCACTTCTCGTGTAACCATTCGATCGCCCCATGCCCCCTCATATATCCTGCGAACAGCTTCCAGTCGGAAAGACGGCGACAACGTATACGGTATTACGCCGCCGTCTTCAATCATAGGCTTTTACTTGTAAACCAGCAACTTCCCTACAGTTGGCCCATGACGCGTTGTCCGTACATCGGGGCCAGAGGGGGGTGTTGGGCTCAGATTTCTTAATGTTTGCCGAAGGCAAGATTTTCTCCCGTTCGTAGCCCAACAACGGATTACCCGATTGAGCCCAGATTCGAACCTCCTATATAATCTTGCGTAACAAACAATCCTATGACTTTTCCCGAAACTTCGCGTAACCTTTTACGCTCAAGGTAGGGTAACTCCTATACAAAAGTAGGGTAACCTGTTTACCAAGGTAGGGTAACTATACTCCCTAAGGTAGGGTAACTATCTGCCTTAGGTATGGTAACTCGCCGGAACTCTCGGAGATCTTCCGAACTCGCAGCGTAGACTTCCCTACCTTCCCGGTATACTTTTCCTCGCTCGCAGTCTAAGCATTACCATTTGCTTAGTCCACCTGGTAACCCTTTGATAGAGTTTCCTGACTAGCCTAACCGTAACCCTTCCGGGCTCCGGCATGGGATAAGACTAAGTCTACTGGAAGATCCAGCAGGGTCGTTACACTCCCTGACTATAGCCATTTCCTGCGATCCAGAGATGGTTGAAATTCGCACTGTTGTCATGCCATTATTTCTTGGTCCATCATCTGTTGGTGACTGGTGACACGGTCCTGATATGGTGCTATCAAGGGTAGCATCAAGCTATTTGTCAGGCTCAGTGTCCAACTGGGTTTCATCAGATCTTAGTGAGTCGTTGAACTCATCTCTGCTATCATTACATAGATGAACAGTTTCCTGGTCCAATTGTGTGTTTTGTTCAACGACATGTTCGGTATGCTCTGTGGTCTATCGTATTGTGCTTCTCCGGTGGAACTTTGAGGGTCTTCCAAGTGCCCATGTTGAGTCCCTGGGTGAATGGTTCGGATGTGGTGACTGTTGGTTGGACCATGTATTTGTAGAACTGCTGGATCTGCTTTGTTGCGTTGCAGGCCTCAATCTGTAAGATGCGCTGGCATCAGTTACGGTGCTGGGTTTGCGCCAGTTCAAGTTGCCTACACGAGGTGTTAGCTGATTGCGTGAATTAGCATGAAGTTGGCTATTCATGCGGTTCTAGCGGAATATTAGTGAACTTTAGGAAAGGTAGGAATTAGAACATAGCAAAATAGGGTATATCTCGCATGTCGGAAAGATGTGGAATTTGCATATGGTAGTTTTCTTACCTTTCTAGGGGATGTGCCAGGTCTTATACGCTATGACTTAGGTAGGGCGTTAGTAGAATCATAAATGATCGCTCGGTATTGAAAGAAAGATTTTGCCTGCGAAAATGGTTTCCTTCAAGTATAGCATTATGCTCGTAGTAAAGGCATCCTCAAAAGTCACTGTTTTGTAGATTCTACATTGAATATGGTTGAAGAAATAGCGTCGTCCATAGTATATGGCGCTAAGCGTAAAATCTAGCCACAACGGGTTGTGGTTAGAGACACTAATTCAAGCGAGACACAGGCCTTACTTGAAAGGGACTAGAACTCCAAACCTTAGCTTTAAACGTCTTATCGTCACCGGCATTCTCAGAAGTCCTAGTTTGTAGACTCTACTATGAATATGATTAACGACATGGCGGCTTTCGTCGTGTGGGACGCTAAGCGCAAAATCTAGCCACAATGGGTGTTGGTTAGAGACCCTAATGCTAGTGGGACAACGATTACACTTAAAATGGATTAGAACTCCAAACCTCAGCTCTGAACGTCTTATAGACACAGCCGAATACGGGAAAATGTCAGGTAATCTGGCCAACTTACTGGTTCAGTCACGGGATGCCAGGAGAATTAAGGAATATGAATTTCCAACGTCAAGGCAGAGGGGCCTTCGGGTATTGCACTAATGCAAAACACCCAAGTACCAGCCACAGGCAATCCGACCACCAGCAACATAGAAGACCATTCTCCTCTCCGATGGAGCGCCCTAGTGGCATAACTATTTGCTAACAAAGAAGTAAATCCAAGGTACTCGAACCGCATGCAACTCCCAAACAAAACACCGACAAAAGAAAACAAATACAAGAAGAAAAACCCAAAATAGAAAAAGAAATCATATTCTGGGAACCCGTCATCTTTCTGTGCGTCGCAATTTAGCGGCGCCGTTTGACTGTCAGGAGTAATGGGGCTGGGGGAAGCCTGATGTGCCTGGGGTGCTGGGGGGGGAGACGTATTGTGGCCGCGGGAAGTCGGAAGTGCCTGGGGTGCTCGGCGGGGAGGGGTATGGAGGTCGTTGGAAGTTGGAAGTTCCTGGAGCGCTAGGGGATGGAGGGGCATTGAGGCCGGGGGAAGCCGGAAGTGCCGGGAGTCCCGGGGGGGAAGATCATCATGTTATATCACAGCCAGTTGGGTGTAAAAGGTTACATCGTCATCTTCAACATTGAACCCCCCTGCGCCACTGGGCTTCACAGGACTCATTGTTTCCTCCACACTGAACCATTCCTCCTCCATGTCCTATATTGGAGATTTCCTATCGAGTTTAGATCATCATCTTATCTCACAGCCGGTTGGGTGTAAAAGCTTACATCGTCATCTGAAATAACAACCCGCCTTGCGCCGCCGAGCGCTCGTGGACTCGCCCCCTCCCCCACACCAAACCATCCCTTCTGCTCTTTGTCGTTTTCCTCTTACATGGCCCCCACGGTATCTTAAGCTGGGCCCGATTGATCCCTGACCGTACGGTCGAACAATGGGTATCTCCCGTTCGTAGGCTTGGGGGTCTGGTCCTGATCCTCTCCTTGAGCCGGGTGCGACTCTAGGACTATCAGGTCTAGGGGATGTCGACTATCGTTGGAGAGGAGCCACGCTCCAATATCATCATCTCTATTGGAAATGATTAGTTGCCGGAGAGGAAGAGGTTGTTCAGGTGTCAAACGGAGTCTGTCCGAACCCTCACCAGTCACCCAGATCAGATGCCGTGGGCATCGGATTTCCTCCTCCACACTTTGCCTGCAAACCAACCCAAGCAGAGTTATGATGGTAAGTAGACCAAGGACCCCCCAGGCGATTCCCCAGTCAGAGTTGATGGCACACCAGGGGTGGCTGAGGAATGGATGCCCTTGGGCACCCTTACTGTGAACGCTATGGATTCTCACCGCCTGTGGCTGGTAAGGGGAGATCCAATCTGATCCAGCCAGTATATAACCATGTATTAGTACGAGGGTAACCTAAGATCATTGAGAGAGAAGACTCACTCTGAGGTCCCACAACCTCGCCAGAACGGGCACGCCACGTCTTGTGATGCTGCTAGGTCGCCTGGAGTTTCTTGGCCGAGTCCTTGACCAAGATCTACAGGTGATGCAAGAGCTCCCCCACATTGTCAACGCTGTGCTCAGCTTCAATGAGCGCGACGTGCTGTTTGATGCATGGATGGGAGCAGGCCAAATCCATGATGGACTCCACTTGGGCATCTGTCAGACGGCTAGGATCTAATCTATGTACTGAGATGTGTGCTTTAATCTCCACGTGCTACGCTGAGTAGATGGCAGTTTGGCAACAAGGTTCCTTGAACCTACACCACGACTTGCTATACGCAATATCGCCAGAATACCCTCTGAATTTAACTACGAACATTAGCCCAACTGATTCTGAGAGGTTCCTGTATATTGGATTAGACTTACAAAGAATCCCCTAGCGCCGGCTCGAATAGGGGGCGCTCATAGGATCCCAATGATCTACTATTCACATCGTAGGAGGAAGGTTAGCTTTACGTTCTATGGCTGTAAATCCCAATTAAGATGTAGTTGCCTACTGGCTGTTCTCCTGGTCCGCATGGGTAATCCCAGGTGGTAACCTACTTTTCCCATGCTCGACATCATGCACGTTGGCCAATACCACAGGATGTCTAAAATAATAAGGGTCTGCAGTATTCCCAAAATATGGATGGACGTAGTTTACTTACTTTCACTTTTTCAACTGTATCAAATCTCCTCTCTGTCTGTTGGGGGGAGCCATTCTGGTGAGGGTGAAGTGTCATTATATTTTAAAAAAAGAAGGATTCATTATATTGTTTTTTTGGTAACTTATGGTTGTAAGTTATAGCTTTGTTGGCAGATGGAGAACTGTAACGGAGGCTCCCTGTGGGAAGATGGATCCCAAGGATGCCGCCGTACTAAAGCTTTCTTTGTACGTAAAATGAAGAAACAATTTGTAAGAGAGGAAACGTTAATGGTGAAACTTAATATCGTTAAGCTGCAGCTTTACTCAATAAGCTCTCGAGAGGATAGTTGATCCTCTTAGAAGAAGAGGTCTCACATATACTTAAGTAGAATTAGATTGCCAGCTCCTTTCCATCACTTATAAGTTCACCACAATCGCGAGCATACCCATCTCCTTTAGGCCTGGTGCTAACATTGTGCCGAATATGACCCCGCATCGCTAGTTCTTTATCCGATGTGAAGTGTTCATGGAGTATCCTGATACATGCATTCAGCTGCGGGAGAAAACTCTTCACATTGTTGACCTGTTAGTAGCGAACTGACAGGTTACTAATAAGCTAGTCTAATGTCGAACTTACTGTCCCATACGTATTTATCTATGCAAGTCCTGTAGACTACCACTAAATGATATCCCTGCAAGTCTATCATCTTCTACTGGCTTCCACCCGATAGCTTGGTCTACAGACTCCCGTGATGAGGTACTTAAGCCATAAGTTCATACGGGTGCTACTCGGAGCCATTGACATTAAGTACGTCTACCAAGACAAGACTACTACCATCTAGAGTTTGTTGACAACCTCCAGACATCTTACAGTCTTTCGGGAACATGCAGGAGTCGAAGGTCTACCACCAATCAGGAGGAGTTCCCGGCATCCCGTATACCTTACATACCTACCACAGTAGGCTTGTAAGTAACAGTAGTGTATGCACCCAAGAATAATCTTTTGTGTAACCATTCGATTGCCCCATGCCCTCTGATATATCCTGCGCACAGCTCCCAATCAACTTGACGGTGATAACGTATACGGTATTACACCACTGTCTTCAATCATTGGCTTTCACTAGTAAACCAGCAACTATTATTCGGTTAGCCCATGACGCATTGTCTGTACATCAGGGCCAGAGGGGGGTGTTGGACTCAGTTTCTCCAATGTTCGCCCAAGGTAAGATTTTCTCCGGTTCATAGCTCAACAACGTATTACTTGATTAAGACCATATATGAACCTTCTATATCATCTCGCGTAATAAACATTCCAATGACTTTTCCCGAAACTTCACGTAATCTTTTACACTCAAGGTAGGGTAACTCCTATCCAAAAGTGGGGCAACGACTTTGCCAAGGTAGGGTAACTATACTCCTTAAGGTAGGGTAACTCACCGGAGCTCTTGGAGACCTTCCAAACTCACAGCGTAGACTTTCCCTACATACCCGGTACACCTTTCTAGTTCGCAGTCTAAGCATTACCATTTGCTTAGTCCATATAGTAACCCCTTGGTAGAGTTACTAGACCAGCCTAACCGTAACCCTCCCAGGCTCCGGCATGGGATAAGACTAAGTCTACTGTAAGATCCAACAGGGTCGTTACATCACCCCTCTCTTCTCTAGGGCTGCCCTCAGCCACTAGCGTTTTTCATTTATTCCAAGTTCCCTGGTCTACTACCGTAAGATCTCTGGGTTTCGTTGATCATCTTTTATGGAAATCTATGAGGGCCTGTGAGCCTGTTTCGCCTAACATCTCATATGCCTCCCAGGAGTTATTCTCTGGACCATATCCCTTCTTCGCAACTAAGCAACGGACAAATTGTTTGGGGAAATTTTGACTAGCTCCCCCATACCAACGGCTATCAAGGATTGTTTCAATAACATAACATGGTTCATTGTCTATTATATCGGGAATTAGTACCTCTACTGTACACCTGCCAGTTGAGTCCTCCCTCTATGGTGCCCAGGGGCCAACGATTAAAACTGGATGTATACCCCAATGATCAGGAAGTTGAATCTCGTAGGCGGCAGAACCAATCGTTTGCAAGACCACCAAGGGCCCGAACATGCGATGGTCAAGTTTTTCCATGGGTCTCTTTGTTCGTATATTGTTTCAATTCAACATTACGCGGTCCGCCCTCTTAGCCCGACCTGCTGTAACATCTTCTAATGCTGTATACTCCAGTGCTGGCAACCTTTCCTGGTCATGCCATTTCTGTTGTCTCTCTAGCACCTTATGTAACGTGTCTCGGATTTTCATCCATGTCCCTTCCCAATCCTTAACTATTAGCTGATGACTCAGGTGTATACCTAGACTCTCTGCGACAGACCCAGACCAATTTGTTTCTGGATTAAATCTGTAATTGATCTCGAAGGGAGATGTCTTTGTTGATTCTGATGTTCAGGTGTTATCAGCATACTCTGCTAATGGAAGTAGCTCTGCCCAGTCCTCCTACTGATAGGAACAATAACTACCAATGTATTGATCCAAAGTCTGGTTTACCCTTTCGGTTTGCCCATCAGTTTCAGGGTGGAAAGCTGTTGAAACATTTAACTTAACTCTTAACAACTTCGTTAAGCTAGGCCAAAACTGAAAGTTGAATCGGCTATCACAATCCGATATGATGCTCCATAGTAGCCCATGGAAACGCCAAACCTCCTTGAGGAACGTAAGAGCTAATTCACCTATATGCACTTCCGTTGCCAAAGGTATAAAATGAGCCACCTTAGAAAACCAGTCTACTGTGACCCAGATTTTCGTATACCCCTTTGACGTGGGTGATGCGACTACGAAGTCCATAGAAATTGCCTTCCATGGTTGTAGCGGTACCTCTATAGGTCTAAGAAATCCAAACTTCTTGTGTTGTGAAGTCTTACTGCGCTGCCATATATCACATGTGCGAACATATTGTGTGATATAATCATCCATCTTTGGCTAATAGAAGTTTACCCTAACCCTTTCCATAGTCTTGTATGTTCCAAAGTGTCCCACTAAGCAAGAATCATGTTCAGCCTCCATGATCATCCTCTTTAACCCCTCATCTGCCAGTATATACCAGCGTTCTTGTAGAGGAGTAGGTCTTTCTCAATTGCCAGATTAGGATCGACCTCCTTGGTCTCTTCCTTGACCAAGGCAAGGATTTTTAAATATTCCTTGTTCTTGCTAGTAGCCTGCTTGAGTCGCACCAAGAACGCGGACTGTAACCGAAACCCTGGGCATGCTTGCAACATCTGTGGTTGCAAGATGTCTCGTTCCTGATGAACAATCCATTGTCCAGGACGTATAAAGCTCTGCATTAGATTTGATTGAGAATTACCCCCCCTTGAAGGCGGTAGTCCCTACACCTGGACAGTGCATCAGCCTTTTCATTCAACCTTCCTTCATGTTAAACCACCAGGAAGTTGAATGGTTGTAAGTACTCAGCCCAGTGATGTTGCCTAGGGTTTTAGAACCCCGGCACTATCGAACTACCCCAAGCTTTTATGATCAGTATGAATGGTAATCTGATCTGCTACCGACCGTAGTAAATGATCCCATTCCTTGAATGCTGCCACGATTGCAGTCATTTCCTTCTCATGGACATCATAATTTAATTCTGCTGGGGAGAACTTTCTACTATAAAAGGCCATCGGATGCCATTTATTTTCCTCCCATAATTGAGAGAATATGACTCCTAGCGCAAAGTCACTAGCATCGGTTACCAACTTTGTTTGACGTTCAGGGTCAAAATGTACTAATATAGGCCCTGTTGTAAATTTTTCCTTCAAAAAAATCAAAGGCCCCTTGGCACGCTAGTATCCAATGGAATTTAATATCCTACTTCGTCAGGTCAGTTGGAGATTTCGCAATCTTGCTGAACCCTTCAATGAAATGTCGATAGAAGTTTGCTAACCCCATAAAGCTCTGAACCTCAAGGAGATTATTCAGTGGTAGCCATTACTTGAGTTCGGCTACCTTTACCTAAGTCATGGATATCTAAAGATCGGATATCTTATATCTGAGAAATTCAATATCTCTCTAATGGATGGTTGACTTCTTTATGCTAACGCATAGGCGAGCTTTCTTTAGCTGTTTTATTACTCTGCGGACTAAGGAGACATGCTCCTCCAACGTCTCAGAGTAGATTAATATATCATCCATGTAGGCAATAACACCTTCACCTAGTAGGTCTCGAAAGACATCATTGATCATGCCCTGGTAAGTTGCCGGGGCGTTGCATAACCCACAAGACATCACGGTATATTCATATAAACAGTACCGACATTAGAATGCCGTTTTCCATTCCTCTCCTTCGGCCATCTGCAGATGGGGGTATCCATTTGTGAGGTCCAATTGAGTGAACACCTGCGCTTTCACGAGTCTATCCCCAAGCTCATTCAATAACGGTAGAGGGTATCTGTTCCTCACTATTATCTTATTTAGTCCACGGTAGTCAATACATAACCATAGAGAACTATCAAGCTTTGGTACAAATAGGATAGGCGCAGTGGCTGCAGAGCTTGACCTCCATATTTTTCCCGTAGGTAGCATCTCATCGAGATACTCACGCAGGACCTTTAGCTTCTTTTCTGATAAGGGATAAATTGGACCGACTAGCAGAGTTGTATTCAGAGGTAGCTCGATCATGTGATCATGCTTCGAATGCTACGGTAAGGATTCAATCCGCTGTTGGCTAAATATATCCCCAAACTCCTTATATTCAGGGTGGAGCTTCAGCCTAATATCTTCCCCGTCTTCATCCATGAACTGTGCCATTCCCAAGAGGTAAATTGAGTTAGTGTCCTTGGCTAACATTTCCTCCCCAGTTATAAATTGTAGACATCTTTTAGGACCTAAACAATGTGCCTTATAATATTCTGATCTCCACATCAGAATACCTTGTCTCCAGTCAATATCTGGATTATGTTCCTTGAACCACGACATTGGTAAATATCCATCAAACTTTCAGTTACTCGTGTCGGCGACTTCAAACCACATTTTGTTCATATGATCTTCAATGCGCATCTTCACCTCCTTGGTGTAGTGGGTACGTGACTCAGGTATATTATTACCACTGGCATCCGAGATTGGACAAGATACTGTTCGTCACACATATGGAATCTGAGTTTCCTTAACCCAATGGGTACTAAAGACTGGTCCTGTAGCACCGCTATCTAATAAGAGCGTAGCTTCCGCAGTGCTCTTTCTTGCTCCTTGTTTCTATTGAAGGCGTACCTTAACTCAGATAGACTTCAAGTTAGTATATTTTGGAGGGTCCTCAATCCTCAATCGCTTTGTTGGTCTCAACTCTTTATCCACTGGATGGTAGTATCCCTTGCCTTTTGACACCAGGGCAGCCATAACAGGTCGTGAAAAATGGAATAAGTTAAGTGGCTAGAAATATTTACTATCAAGCCTGCATGATTTTGGGTATTAAACCCTCCTCAGATAAACTGAAAATCACCCTGACTGCTTAATCAAGTCCCGCTTGACATAGTAAACTTAAACACAACTGACAATACATAAGCATGGAAACTCTCCTAGCAACACGAACCTATAAGGAAAAAAAAATAACCTTTAGTTGAAAAAGAAAACCTATGACAAAAAAGTAGAAGAAACTCGACCCAGAACATCTAAAATGACCAAGATTCCTCCCCGAATTTAACCTATTGAGGTTAACTCGGTATTCTCTTAGTTGCTGGTAGCTACATACCTCACTTTGTTCCCAGTAATCCAATGATCAGCTCCATCCTTTATCTAGAGGCTCCTTAGTTTCTAGTAATTTCTTTTAACATTAGCGACTGACTTACATTAGTCTGATTCCTCCGTATCAACCTCCGAAATCTGTGCAGAGGGTTCACGTACTTCGAGGAGTTTCCTATCGCTAGCTGAAGAAGCAGGAGCTTCAAGGTGTTTAACCTTGCTAGCCTGAGCCTCTTGAAGGCCTGCCTCGTTAGTTAACCACTTATTCTTCCCCTTTGCTGAGTGAACAACAGGGGAAGACAAGGTGTATTTCCGCAGAAAGTGGCTAGGCTGCCCGCATTTAAAGCATGGCCCAGACTGGGGCCGTTTTTCAGTCAGGTTATTCCAAATGCACTCACGAGCGATGGCATACGCGGATTCTCCAACTTCACGGGTCTCATTTGTCGGGGAGGATTGGGACTTTGACTTACCTGAACCCAACTCCTTTTTTCGCTGCTTCTTTGATGAAGAGCCCTTATCGCTAGCCTTGTCGTTGCTTGAACCACCATGGTCTTTGGCAACCGTTTTACCAAAGTTAGTGTTGTCTTAAAGAGTATGACCAACTTTGCGAAGTAGATCAATATATGCACCAATATCGATAGGGTGTGGTTGCTTCAACGCCCATGCGATTCGCAACTTAGAAGTGATCCCTGTCTGAACATTATCTATTATTTACTTTGAATCAGTGTATTCGAGGCTGGCTGCTTGGTCAACCATTTTATCCAGGTATTTATCAATCTTCCCAGTCTTCATAGACAAATGCATCCATTCAACAAGGTAGCGATCAGGATCTTCATGCCCACTAAAACTAGTTTCGAGCTGAGCACGGAATTCTGCCCAGGTCTACAGCTTATTGTCAGGGTTAAAGATAACACCCATCCGCATGACCTCACCCTCACTAATGTAACAATGGATACCCAAATTCCAGTTCTTGTCCGCATTTCCCAAGACAGGGACGACCAAGCCAATCTTATCCATATCGTCTAAATCGGACTTTTTGAAATAAGTGAATTGGACTTCAACATCCTGGAGAAACCATTTGGCGTAGGTAGTGTCTGCTTTGAAAGCTGTTATGTTACGTAACTTTTCCGGCTTCTTGCACTCTGCCACAGCAGAAGACGCACTGGAGTCGCGGGGGCCGTGCCTACTCACCCTTCCATGGAAAGCAGCGAACCTAGCCAGGCGACCCTCATACCTCCTATTCTTGGCCTCATTCCAGTTAGGCTTTCACATTTCTATGAAGGGGTAAAATCAGGTAAGCAGTCGGCACCAGCGTCGGACCTGTCAGATGAACTGGAATCACCTGGGTTCCCTCTAGCGCCAACATTTCCTCCAGGTAGGGCAGCATTCCCACCATCAATGCCACCAGTGTTTCCACTGTGGGTCTCCCCAGGGTGATTATATCCATCAAAGGATCCCTCATCACACTCCTGACCTCCAGCTTGGGTGTTACCCCCCAGAGGATGCTCAGGATTCTCAGGTGGAGGAGGTGGTATCAGGGTACTAGGCATATCGTTCACCGTTCCCATACCTAAACTCAACAGATATTCTACAAAGATCTCACAAGAGTCAGGATCCTCAGGGGTCCCATACGTCCTCCTCGCCTACAAAACCTACACTGGGGTGGTCTTGGTTGAGGAGGTAGGGCCAGGGCCAGAACTCAGGGGAGTCTTGGAAGCATGATCTAGCCGTACTGGAGGCCCGTTATGATGCCTAGTACAAGGAAAGTGATGATAATACCTAAGTCGACCCTCAGGACTTGGCTGCTCTATGTGACATTGACGTTCACAAGGCCCTGTCCTCGGTGTTGTTGGCCGAAAGTCAGCAAGGCCACCACGTGTAAGTGGTCGCTCCGGAGTGAAGGTCGAATATACCTCGCCTGAGTGTGGTGCAGGGAACATAGTCCCACCCGTAGAGCCGAATAGAGTCACCCCAATTGTCTTGACTGGTGCCGCAGGGGCTGCTGGTAGTGGTGCCCGTATGGGCTCTGTCGTGATCGGTGATGGTACATCATCACTTCCGGGAACTTGAGGGGGAATAATTTGGACAGTGGGGTTGGCCTTGGGAGCAAGTAGCTCAAGTGTATTACCGCTTATTGCCAGCGAAGTTCTTTGTGGTTTCCCGACTCAGGAGGGTTTAGCGCCCATAGCCGGACTAGGAGTCCTCGTGAAGTTCTTGTCAGTACTAGACGAAGCTATAGCAACAGGCTCAACAAAGGGGTAAAGTATGGGATCAGATGAAAGTTCCCTTTGCCTTTTGCCCAAAGCCAAAACAACTCCTGCTTCCGTCAAAATCTCTTGATATTCTGGGTCCAGCAGAATCTGCGTCAAGGGCTCCGCTAAGTGACATGTAGGTTCATTCGGGATCGGAGGTGCGTAAGTGATGATAACATCGTTTGGCGCATCTATCTGGTAATCTTCCGTACCAACCTTCTCCAAAGCTTGAATCCTATAGCAGATGACCTGCTAGTTGACTACTAGTTGCTTGAAGTACCTCGGCTGGCCTCGTATCCTGTTGGCAGCCGCATTAACGATCTCTTGCTGAAAGTTCTGCTGGGATTGCTTGTTCCAATACTGCATCTGAGTTTCCACTGCTTCGATCAACTTACCTACTTCATGAATAATGTAAGGCGTGATAAACTGCCGGGTGAACTTGGCGAATATGAACTCCTCAGGGCGATCAGAAGTAGATACAGCTGTAACAGGGGTCTGGGTAAAGGGATGAAATGAAGGATCCCGGTCGGCAGCGACAACGTCCCAACATTCTTTGGGGATGTCAATTAGTGCCACGTCGCGGAGTATTGGCATGGCAGGCCATTCAAGACCATGTAAGTCCGCGAAAACTAACAATCGTAATTGTTGGTCATGAGCCTGTTGCAAACACGGTCAATACTGCCAAGGCTGGCAGACATCTTCGTTTCCACCCAATGCTTCTTGTACCAAACAAGCAACTTGTACACGGATGATGTTAACAACAATGGTCAATCAATCAATCAGGAGAGAATGAGTAAAGTGGAAAGTTCACCTAATGAGATACTGTAACGGGGGCTTTCTGTGGGAAGATAGATCCCTAGGATGCGGCCGTACCGAAGCTTTCTTAGTACTATTGTTCGTTATGGGGCCCCATTTTCAACAACGGGGCGCCAAGAGCAGGTTACTAACTGCAGATTAAAAAAAGAATCGTCCCAATTGGACCAAAACTGAATGACCTAGATCTCTTTGAAGTTAGACAACTTCAAATGCATCTAGCTCTGTCAGTTTTGTTCCGATTTGGTTGATTCTTTTCCCAGTTAATCAAAATAGCCTGCGTTATTTTGTCCCAGCTCCTTAAAAACAGGGCCACGTAACGAAGCCTACTTTGTACGCAAAATGAAGAAAGGATATGTGAGAGAGGAAATGTTAACAGTGAAACTTTATATCGTTAAGCCGCAGCTTTACTAACAAGGTTCCCGAGAGGATAGTTGATCGTCTTATGGGAAGAGGTCTTGCATATACTTAAGTAGAATTATATTGCCAGCTTCTCTGCATCACACCTAAGCTCACCACTATCGTGAGCATGCGCATCTCTTCTGGGCCTCAGGCTAACATTTTTCCAACTGTTAGCCGGCTCTACTAGTTCCTTATCCGGCGCGATATGTTCCTGCAGTATTCTGACACATGCGTCTAGCTGCAGGGGAAAATTGTTCACAACGTTGTCTTACTAGTGGCGAAACAACAAGTTATTGATAAGGTAGTCAATTATAAAACTCACTGTGCCATACTTATTTGTCTATCCAAGTCCCGTAGACTATCATTTAAATGGTGCCACTACATTATTCAAGTCTATCATCTTCAACGATCTGCGACACGATAGCTTGGTCTACAGACTCCCTTGATGAGACACTTAAGCCATTAATTCATAGGAGAGCTACCCGCAACCATTGAAGTTAAGTACTTCTACCACGACCAGAATACTACGATGTAGACTTTGCTAACAACCTCACGACATCTTACAGTCTTTGGGGAACCATCAGGAGTCGAAGGTTTACCACTTATCCGGAGTCCTTCCCGGCTTCTAGTATATCTTACATATCTTCCAAGGTTGGCTTAAATGTATCAGTGACTTATGGACTCAAGAATATTCTTCTGTGTAACCACTCGATCGCCCCATGCCCCCTCATATATCCTGCGTACAGCTTCCGGTCAACTGGACGGCGACAAAGTTTACGGTATTATGCTGCTGTCTTCAATCCTAGGCCTTTACTAGTAAACTAGCAACTACCCTTCAGTTGGCCTATTACTCATTGTTCGTACATCGGGGCCAGAGGGGGGTGTCGGACTCAGATTTTCCAATTTTCGCCCAAGGTAAGATTTTCTCTGGTTTATAGCTCAACAACAGATTACCCGCTTGAGCCAATATGTGCAACTTTTATATAATCATGCGTAATAAACATTCCTCTCACTTTTCCCAAAACTTGGTGTAACTTTTTAAGCTCAAGGTAGGGTAACTCCTTTCCAAATGTATGGTAACCACTTCGCCAAGATATGGTAACTATACTCTCTAAGGTAGGGTAACTCGCCAGGACTCTCGCAGACCTTCCAGACTCCCAGCGTAGACTGTCCCTACCTACCTGGTATACCTTCCTAGTTCGCAGTCTAAACATTAACATTTGCTTAGTCCAAATGGTAATCCTTTGGTAGAGTTACTAGACTAGCCTAACCGTAACCCTCCTGGGCTCTGGCATGGGATAAGAGTAAATCTAGTGTAAGATCCAGCAGGGTCGTTACAGTTATTCATATAATCCAAACCGGACTATTGGAAATAAGTGAATTGGACTTCGACATCCGTGAGGAACCGTTTGGTGTTGGTTGTGTCTCCTTTGAAACCTGTCATGTTACATAACCTTTCTGGCTTCTTAATCTTTGCTAAAGAAGAGGGCACACTGGAGTCACAAGGCCCTTGCCTACTCACTATTCCAAGGAATACAGCTAGCCTAGCCAGTTGACAGTCATATCTCCTATTCTTGGCCTCATTCCGGTTAGGCATTCGCCTTCCTAGGAATGGCGTATGGTCAGGTAGGTAGCCGGCGTCATTATCAGAGCTGTCAGAGGAACTGGAATTCTCTGGGTTCCCTCTAGCGCCAACATTTCCGCCAAGTGGGGGAGCATTTCCACCACCATTGCCACCAGTATTTCTACTGCGGGTCTCCCCAGGGCAATTATATCTATCAAAGGATTCCTCATCACCCTCCTGACCTCCAGCTTGGGTGTTAACTCCTAGAGGCTGCTCAGGATTCACAGGGGGAGGAGGACGTATCAGGGTAGTAGGTGTCAAATTTGCAATTCCCATACCTAAGCTGAACAGATATTCCACAAAGTCCTTACAAGAGTCAGGATCTGTCGCTACTCCCAGATATCCTCTTCACCTACAAAACCGACACTTGCGTGGTCTTGGTTGAGGAGGTAGGGCCGGGGCCTGAGCTGCAGGAGCTTCTGAGGAACGACCTGGTAGTACTGGTGACTCATCACGCCTCCAAGTACAAGGAAAGTGATGCCGATATTGAAGATGACCGTTTGACCCAGGGTGCTCTATGTGACATTGACGTTCACATGGCCCTGTTCCCAGTGTTGTTGGCCCACATCGGGCAAATCCTCGCGAGGTATGTGGTCACGCGGGAGAGAAGACCAAATATGCCTCTACCGAACGTGGTGGAGGAAACAGGGTCCCACCAGTTGAGCCAAATAGGCCCAACCCAATTGGCTTGACTGGTACCACAGGGGTTGGTGGTAATGGTACCCATGTGGGCTATGGCATGGTCGTGATAGTGCATCTTTGCTTTCAGGAACTCACTGGTGAACAACTAGGGCAGTGTGGTTGGCCTTTAGAGCATGTGGCTTAGGTGTATTGCTACTTTTTACCAGTGACGCCCTTCCTGATTTCCCGACCCCAGAGGGCTTAGAGCCATTGGTCAGACTGGGAGTCCTAGTGAAGTTTTCTTAGTACAAATTAACCCCGCAGCAACTTGCCCGACACTGGAGTGAACTGAGGGCACAACTGATGGTGACCTTTGCCTTTGACCGGAAGCCAAAACAACCCCCGCGTCCGTCAACATCCCTTGATATTCGGGTCCTGCAGAATCTGCATTAAATGTTCCTCAAAGTGTAACCTAGGTAGTGTACATTACAGTGCCTCTGCGGGCCCCAGAAACGAGCGCCCGCGGCGAAAATCGCCGCCCTGGCCTGCTCCCCGGCCCGCAACAGGGGTGTTCTCGGAAGCCTTTTTGGCCCCCGCTCTTGGTCAGGACCCACCCTGGGTCATTCCCTAGGTGGGCCACTGCGGTCTTTTGCTTGTGCGGAGGGGATGGGGAGACCCCTGGAGGCCGGGTGGGGCAGGGGAGAGGAAACAATATTGGCCTCAGGCCGTGTAAGGGCGCGGCCTCCGCGCGCAAAACCTGTCCCGCCCCGCCCCGTAACATTCACTAAACGTATGTTCCTTCCGCATCGCAGGTGTGATAGATCCAAATGATATCGTTTTGCGCATCTTGCCAGTAACCTTCGTTAAGTGCCTTGTCCAAGGCATGAACCCTATTTCTGATGGCGTGCTGGTTGGCGCCTACTTGCTAAGGGCACCTCTGTTGTCCTCGGATCCATTTAGTCGCCGGATCAACAATCTCTTACTGTAAGATCCCCTAACCCTCTTCGTTCCAATATTTTATCTGAGTTTCCGCCTCTTGGATACGCTTGCCTACTTTGTGAAAAATGTAGTGCTCAATGAACTGATGGGTGAACTCTGTCTAGGTGAACTCATCAAGATAATCAGAACTAGATCCAGCTGTGAGAGGGGTTAGTGTAAAGGCATGGAATAAACAATGAGGGTTGGTAACCACAATGTCCCAACATCCTTCGAGAATGTCAATAGAAGCTGCTTCAATTAGTACTTGCATGGCGGGCCATTCTAGACCACGTATGTCCGCAAAAACCAACACTAGTAGTCGGAGGTCATGGGCCAGTTGCACAACACGGTTAACAGTACCGTGGTTGGCAGACATCTTTATTTCCACACGATGCTTCTTGTACCAGACACGCTACTCCTAATTGGAAGATGTTCACCCCAGTGGTCAACCAATCAATTAGGAGAGAATTAGTTAAGAGAGCAGTTCCCTTAATGACATACTGTAACAGGGCCTCCCAGTGTGAAGATGGATCACAAGGATCCGGCCATACCGAAGCTTTCTTTGTACGCAAGTGAAGAACAAATATGTAAGAGAGAAAACCTTAACGGGGAAACTTAATATCATTAAGCCGCAGGTTTACTCAATAGGTTCTCGAGAGGAAACTTGATTGTCTTAGGAGAAGAGGTCTCGCATATACTTAAGCAGAATCATATCCCCAGCTCCGCTCCATCACTTCGAAGCTTACCACCATCCAAAGCATGCTAATCGCCTCTGGGTTTCTGGCTAACCTTCCACTGACTGCCATCCAGCTCTACCAGTTCACTATCTGGCGTGAAGTGTTCATGCAGCATTCTGATACTTGCATTCAACTGCAGTAGAAAACTCTTCATATCGTTGTCCTGATAGCGGCGGACCAATAAGTAACTGATAAGCTAGTCTAATATCGAACTCACTGTCCCATCCGTATTCGTTTATGCAAGTCCTGTAGACTACTACTGAATGATATCACAACATTCTGCAAGTCTATTGTCTTCTAGTGTCTTCAACACGACAGCTTGGTCTACAGACTCTAGTGATAAGGTACTTAAACCATAGGCTTGTACGGGTGCTACTTGCAGCAACTGACATGCAGTACGTCTATCGAGTCTAGACTAGTATGATCTAGAATTTGCTAATAACCTTGGGACATCTTACAGTCTTTCAGGAACATACGGGAGTCACGGGTCTACCCCTTAACCTGAGGCCTTCCGGGCTTCTAGTATACCTTACATAGCTACCACTGTAGGCGTATAAGTATCAGTAGCGTATTCACTCAAGAATAACCTTTTCTGTAACCATTCGATCGCCCCATGCGCGCTCATATATCCTGCAAACTGCTTCCTGCCAACTGGGTGGGGACAACGTATATGGTATTATGTCGCAGTCTCCACTCCTAGGCTTCTACTCGTGAACCAGCAACTACCCTTCAGCTGGCCCATGACGCATTGTCTGTACATCAGGGCCAGAGGGGGGTGTTGGATTCAGACTTTCCAATGTTCACCGAAGGCCAAATTTTCTTTGATTCGTAACTCAATATCACAATTCTAGACTGACTTAACTATTTCGCACTATGACTCAAGTACAAGTCGTAGGGTTTCATTTGTTAAATGGTTTTATGTTATTGATTATGTGCACATGACCTGTTTAGAGGTCATGGGATGTTTTACATGACTCACAGTTGTGAGTCATAGAATGTTACGCGAGTGTATGAGTCACAGTTGTGACTCATAATGGTTATTTGGATTTGTAAGCGGGTTGTGGGAAGATCTATATAAGGACGGACTTGGGTCATGTAGAGAGACATCAACCACGTCCGCTATTCTCTTCGCTATTGAAATCGCAACACCACCCTCCAATATCGTGGGCTTCGGCCCATCCCCCTCCCCTACCCAAAGAGCCTTTTGCCCCCCCATCCCCCTCTTTATCTCCCTCATCTCGCCTGCCTCCATACTCGCGTTCTGAGATTCCTCCTCCACCTGATTCTTTGATCTCGCTTAGAATGATGGTAGGTCACTCCCCTCGCCTATGCTTAAGACGGCTGGGATACAGTTTGTGGTAAGCCATCTTACGGTCGGCTTACTTCGGTTCGCCTGCGACAGGCCTTAGTCGATTTTGCCATCCTCTTTTCCCCTCCAGAAGGGGCCACAGAGGCCGCCTAGTCCAGACACGAACACGTTTTCCGATAGTTGCTACATCTTGGGCTTCGTCTGCCCGCCCCCCCCTTGGTTGATCTGCTTGCACCATACCTGCCACCCACCTATCCTTAGGCTGGTCTGCTCTCGACCCCCCCTCTCTCCCCTGCGGCCTTTAGTGTCTGCCCATTTTGTGGGAGTCGCTTTAACCCCACCATTCCCGCACGAGCTGGCACTTTACTGCTACATCATATGGCACCATTTTTTCCCGTGTTCCCTGTGGCTCAGTTACCTTTCTTCTTCCCTCCGCCTTTGGTCTACGGTCATGTCCTTCAGTCCCGCCCCCTTTTACCCGTGTAGTTTTAGTGCAACTTTGCTCACCCTTTCCCATTATATCATGTTTTGTTGGCGGATTAGTGTCGGGTCTCTTGTTCTTAGTTTACAGGATTTGGTTTTTGGGCTTGGTGTACCTAGGTCTCGTTTGTTTTTCGTCTGGTTACTGGTTCTTAGGGTTTGGTTTTCTTGGTTTTCAGTTGTGTCCTGTTTTTTTGTATGGTCCTCACTCTCCTTCCTTGGTTGTTTCCGCCATAGCCTAGTTGCTGCATGCGGATTATTGTTATACCAGTAAACAAAATAAAATTTGAGTTATAAAAAAAAAAAAAAAAAAAAAAGGTCATGTAGAGAGATCTTCATGCAACCATCTAAGTTATTTCCTATTTATAACTTTACGAATATAAAGAATATTTACTCTTTAAACGAATATTCTTCCTATCTTATAAACGACATAGTTAATACTATAAGACTTAAGAGTTGTACGCAACTCTTGACAATGGTATACGAAAACTATACGAAAAGAAGTCACCGCCCGTTGCGAGGTAGGAAGATAAGACAGATTGATGAGTGATCTTAACACTCAACAACAGATTACCCGACTGAGC
Organism: Tuber umbilicatum; assembly: GCA_003313605.1. Classification (NCBI taxonomy): domain Eukaryota; kingdom Fungi; phylum Ascomycota; class Pezizomycetes; order Pezizales; family Tuberaceae; genus Tuber; species Tuber umbilicatum. The sequence continues at coordinate 19,623 of QLOI01006626.1, forward strand.
CCCGATTTGAACCTCTGATATAATCACACGTAACAAACATCCTTGCGACTTTCCCTGGAACTTTATGTAACCGTTTACGCTCACAGTAGGGTAACTCCTATCTAAAAGTTGGGTAACCACTTTGTCAAGGTAGGGTAACTACACTCTCTACGGTACGGTAACGGTCTCCCTTAGGTAGGGTAACTCGCTAGGGTTCTTGGAAACTTCCCGAACCCGTAGCGTAGACTTTTCCTACGTAACCTGGGAGACCTTTCTGGTACCCAGCCTTAGTGTTACCATTTGCTTAGTCCACATGGTAATCCTTTGGTAGAGTTACTAGACTAGCCCTACCGTAACCCTTCTGGGCTCTGGCATGGGATAAGACTAAGTCTACTGTAAGCTCCAGCAGGGTCGTTATAGTTCTTGACTGGATTGTCCATACACTGTATTCGACCGATAACCTGTGCAAATTGGTCGAAAACTACTGTTTGCTCACATTCCCCCATCTCTTCCAGTTTCTCGTACATCATGTGGTTAGAACATCAGTCTTCTGGGAAATGCCATTTACCTGGGTTTCCAATATTTGTCATGTATTGTCCTTCACACCACCTCAAAGGAATAATCATGTCATAATTTCCCACATTTGCAATTTCGCAATATATATCTGGGTGGGCAGAGTTTGTCCCTATCTCCAATAATAGTGGACAAGTGAAGTGCCTTCCTCCGTTCTTGGCGGCAGAACCATCAAATTCTAAGATTTTAGTAGGGCATCAGCAAAAATATAACCTGCGTCTGATGCGTGGGCACTGCGTCCTGTCACGGCTTGCACCCCCATTATGTCCCCTGCGCACTCTGTATCCTGACTCGCGTAGTAACTGGACTTTGCATCCTGTACATCTTGAGATGCAACAAGTCAATCCTTGGCATTCTGACTCGCCTCGCAACCGTTCTACGTACCCTGACATAGGTGTGGATATCTGTTCATATCCGATATATCTGGGGTCTAGTACCAGTAACATGTTGCGCCCAGAGTCATGTACTAAATCCCCGCTTGCCCTAGGTGCATCCTAAATCCACTTCGTACCTATCATGCCTTCGGAATAGTTTGCAGCCTTACCTAATTCTGGCAAGCCACCTTCCAGTAATTTTATTTTTAGCTTCGAATAGTTCAAAAAAATGGGAAAGAAGCCCTATTTTCCACGGTGAATCTGATTGATAGTTTCTTTGTTGTGATTTTGCCAGAAACGGTGCTACTGGCCATGACCCAGGTTTAATACATGCCAGTGGTTCCTCACCTCCACACACACAACACACAACACCACACTTATACCAACCACATAAATAACGAAATTTCTTACCAGGATATTGTGGAGCTTGGTGCCCACTACAAATTGGTATACCGTACATCTCTACACCCAGCATATCTATAGAGTTGTACTCAATCATATAGCCTGGCACTTTTACACTCGATGTATGTTTACACCGTAACCAGGCATCCGTTTTCATATCTGCCACCTAGAGAGTATTCAGCTTAATGTTAGCTGCGCAATGATAAAATATATGTTCCTACATATGATAAATCTTAATGAAGTTGGCTTCCGATCTGAACCTGTGCGCTTTTAGACTCGAGGCCAGATTACTAAGCAACGAGCTGTCTGTTTCCGATTCTGTCACCTGGAGGGTGTTTGGCCCGAGACCAGCTACGCAACGGTATATGGTACGTCCCTATGCGATGAATACTCATAGAGTTGGCTTCTGATTTGAACCCGGGCACTATCAGCCATAACACCGGAGTACAGTCATGTCCGGAAAGTCTTCGCACCCCTAGCCATTACAACCAAGTGGACAATAATGAACTCAATGTCAACAAATAAATTAGTTAATATATTTAATTAAAATAGAGAGTAAAATTTAAATGGCAGAGACCATTTTTAGAAAACTTTGTAAAATTTTATCATCTGACCAACCCTGCAGACCCTGATATTTAAATACTTAGTAAAATACAGTTAAAGAAAATTAGCCTGATATAATATTTTTTATCTTTATATTCTACAACAGTAATAATTTAATATTAAATCAGTAGTATCTCTAAGCCTTTCTGAAGGCTAATATGTAATACAAT
>QLOI01006627.1:0-13079 GCA_003313605.1 Tuber umbilicatum
AGGTGAGAGTGCAAAGAAGGGGAGGTATGAGGAGGTGGTGGTGGTGGAGGGCATTGATAGGAAGAGGAAGTGGGAGGTTGATGGTGCCCGGGATGAAGGTGAGAGTGCAAAGAAGGGGAGGTATGAGGAGGGCAAGTAGACCACAAACTTACCCCTTTGTTATTGATAGGTGGTTGTTGTTCCCCTTTGCCGGCTGTTTGGCTGGCCGCACCGACGACTCTACTGGTTTCTTTTGTCTGTTATACACTCCTTTCCATGTTTTCGTACCCCCTGGCCATTTATATTCGCTTAGGGTCGGGGGGCTTAGTAAGTTCACTCGATCGCTAAAATAATAATGTTTTTTCTCTCTCTTTCTCTGACCGGTGCTTCGGTAATTTTTGAGGGCGAGTTTGTCTCTTCGTGGGAGTTGATTTGGGCGGCGTAGGATGCGATAGGCTGGCTTCTGAAGAGCTGAGTAGTTACTACTGGATTATTTTGGTGTCCGATAAATGCGGATATAATGGTGAGTTGTTTCTGGACTGTAGGAATGCCTCGTGGGGGGAAAGTGTAGTGTGAGCATTTGTATATTGAACTGCTCGTTTACATACTCGAGTTTCCTAGCTATTAGACGATCCACGAGACCCATTTGAGGGGAGGAGTATCACATTGGGTACCGGGGGCTTTGATCGTCCTTTCATTCCGAAGGACAGAAGGAGTGCTGGTAAACTAGGCCTCATATTTCAAGCAGGTATCCCCCGCGAGTGATCATCTGTGAAAAACGAGCATGTGATCTTCATCCAAGCTAGCGAACAAAAGGTTTGGGGGGGCGATTTCAAGTCAAGCTACGTCGGAGAAACTCACCCACCCAACCGGCTGTAAATTCCGCCGCTGGGCCGCAGATACCTCAGTAAATTCCCGTCAAGCCTAACTAAATACATGATTCTCGATTCCACATTTCAGAGTCCGAAGTCCTTTCCTGTCGGTCCCCACGTCAACTGCCCTCTATATCTCTAAATAGCTCTCACTGCCTCCATTTCTACGTCCCCCTCCGCCCCCTCCGCAGGCACATCCTCCAAGAAAAGTCCCCAATCCAATACCTCGAACTCGCGCAACACGCCCTCTAAAACCGCCATACCCAACCTCAACATCTGGCTCTTCTCCCCCCCTCCACCTGTAGTCCCTGCCCGCGGGGATACAAGGCACTTCTCCGCCTGGACTAGCTCGGAGGTGTTAAACGGGATGTTAACGGTGATTATTATGTCAGTTGTTTGTTCTGGTAACCGCACCAGCGTCATTAATATCCCGATGAAGTATTCCGGGTTTTCACCGGGCCGGGAAGAGGTTGTTCCGGTTATCATGTAGGTTGGCTTGTCCGCCCTGGGTGCAAACGATTAGTTTTTCTCAATTCTTTCCATCGGACGGAGGTTGGAGTGGGAGGGTACATCTTTGGAAGAGTGATGGTCTCTCTGGACACCGCGGCGAAGGAACGGTCTTGGTCGTCGGCGACGTCTTGGAAATGTATGTCTAGAGCCTCTAGATCGCTGGGGGCTTGTACCCGTTGGTTTAGGTCGATTACCACGCTTATGTCCAATCCTTCCTCCATAGAGACGTAGACTTCCTGAGTGTCCGGGACTTGACGGAAGTCGCTATTTTTATTTATCGGTTTATTAGTAATGGCATCAACATTGGGAAAGGGTTTGGGGGGAGGGTTACGCCGCGTCTCTGAAGCCTTGCGGTACGGCAGCTCTGATCGCACCACCAAAGAGCGCGACGGGCGTGAAGGATGGAGAAGACATTGATCTTCGTAATGCTACTGTGTTTGTTGGCTTGTTTACCGTATTTTGACTTGGTTCGTTGCTCTTTGGGTAGCGAATATGGTGAGTGACAGAAGCAACGCTGGTCCTAGGAATGGGCGGGTGCTAAGGACGTATGCTTTCCAGCGGGTTTTTATACACAGGGTATGACTGGGCCTGCCCCTAGGCATCTGTAATACTGGCAGGTATGCGCTGTGGCCTCTGAGCCATCAACTCCTCTGACTCACCCCCATTTGACCCAAAAGTCCCACACACAGACGAGAGCATTACTCAAGGCGGGATATCACGTGACGAGAAATACAATTTCAACATCATCCACTACTGACCAACCAAGCAATTAGCAATCAGCAAGCTCCCACCACCACCAAAATGAGCTCAACAGATATCAGCCCCCCAACCCCGAAACTCCTCATCAAACAGGGCGCTGAAGCGCTAGTCTACAGCACAACCTACCTCCTCCCACACATCCCTGCGTTGCTAAAACACCGTCCCTCGAAAAAATACAGGCATCCAACCCTCGATGCGCGCCTCACAAAACATCGCTGCCTCTCCGAATCCCGCCTCTTGATCCGCGCCCGTTCCCTCGGGATTCCGGTCCCAGCGGTGTACTTTGTTGACGAGAGTCGCGGGGAGATATTTATGGAGTGGATTTCCGGGAGTTCTGTCCGGGAGGTGCTGGATGAGGTCCTTGCCCAGGAAGGCGGGGAAACAGTGGTTGATCGAATGATGGTTAAGGTTGGCACGGCGGTGGGGGCGTTGCATGCGGCCGATATTGTGCATGGGGATTTGACGACTAGTAATATTATGGTTCGGAATGGTTCGGTTGATGGGGTTGTGGGATTTGGGGAGAGGGAGGTTGTGTTGATTGATTTTGGGCTTGGAGCTGTGTCTACGCAGGATGAGGATAAGGCTGTCGATTTGTACGTTCTTGAGAGGGCGTTCACCAGTACACATCCAAAGGCGGAGAAATTGTTCCAGGACGTCCTCAAGTCCTATGAACAGAGCTACAAAGGGGCAAAAGTTGTCTTGCGCAGATTACAGGATGTCAGGATGAGAGGGAGAAAGCGGAGTATGATCGGATAAGATTCTAAATACAACCCAAGACAATAAAAATCTCGATCACACCGCAACTGCAAACATAAAATAATACTGTATAAATACGATATTCTAAGGATTTTGATTACCTGTTTTTGTTACACATCTAGCTATTTGAGCACGCTATTTAGTCCTCGTCCCAGTTAGGGTTTGGCCCGGGAGGTTTTGGCCCACCAGCCTGTCTGGCAACAATAATCTGGTCTACCGCAAGGACTGTGCGGGCGGCCTCGGTTGCCAGTTTGATGGCCGAGCTCTTGGCCGCAAAGAGATCAAGGATACCACATTCTCTAGCATCGAGAATCCCAGTGCCCTTCTCGTCCTTCAGCCTATAGTTAGTAAATGAGCCATTGAATAAACACAGTTACAAAACTTACCTCAAGATCCACACCGGCAGTCCAAGGATCCCTCTTGTGGTGAGCGGCATAGAGTTTACTCAAGACCTCAGTAGCATCAAGACCAGCGCTTTCGGCCAGTGTGCGAGGAATAACCTCAAACGCCTCACCATACTTCCTGATAGCATGCTGGAGGAGGCCGGGTGTCTTTTCTCCATGAGCAACTATCCTCTCAATCAACTGCATCTCGGTAGCCCCTGCGCCGGGGACCAGACGAGGGTCTCGCGAGATGGCCTTCACAGCATTGACGCCATCATCCACTGCTCTCTCAACATCATCGAGGTGGTTCTGGGTAGCGCCTCGGATAACAATTGTAGCGGTCCTGGTTATCTCATTTTCTATTCCCACGTTAGTAACTATACCCAGTTGGACATGTAAACCTCGGTACCTTGCCGGAAAACTGTTACTCGATCGCCGCCAATCTCTTCAGTCTCCACAACATCGACCGTTCCCATCTCATCCGGCATGGGAGCACCCAATCTAGCCAACGGAGTAGCACCTACAACTCGACACAATCGCCTAAGCTCAAACTTGCTAAGAATCTTGATGACCAAAACGCTGTAGCGGCTGAAGTAATGCATAGCTAATTCCCCGACTGTTGATCCGGCAACTACCACCCTGATCCCTGAATCATGAATTTCCTTGATAATGGTCTCCAATTGTGATTCCTCTCCCTTAGTGAAATCCAACATTTCTTTTGCATTGTGGAGCAGCACAGTTCCCTTGGTCTCCGTCTGAGAAATATCGATGGGGCAGGAAAATACAGCAACCTTAGCTTTTAGAGCATTCTCGATTGTACCTTCTGGCTCCCGGGGGAAAACCATTCCTTTCACGACACGGCTCTCGGGAAGTGATGAACCCATAATCTTGACCACTCGGATGTTATCGACATTGAAATTGATAGGGTTTTTAGGCAGAACGGCAAGAACAGCTTGAGCAACCAGGGGGGCGAGCAGATCCTCATTTCCGTATTGTTTTGACGCGATGACTGTTCTAATAGCTTTGGTGAGCTCGGCTTCCGATTTGATATCCGCAATCCTATCGACCACAAGTTCTGGCGAGAGGGGATGTTAGTAAATTACGCGAACGCTCACAGATCCGGAGAAAACTGACCCTCTAGAGTCTTCAAAGCAAACTCTTGGGCCTTCTCATATCCGTTAACAATCTCCGACGGATGCAATCCAATTCTGATTAATCCTTCCGCCATTTTCATGAACTCCCCAGCAAGAACAATGACCAAATTGGTAGCGTCACCCATCTATCAACTCAATCAGTTCCAGACCCCACAAAAGAGATTATAAACAAAGCTTCACACCTCCGCCTCCTGCTGCTGACTTGCCATAACGATCAACTTAGCAGCAGGGTGTACAACCTCCAACTCCCGTAGAATCGTTGCAGCATCAGACGTAAGGATCATTTTCTGCAGATGGTTGATGACAATCTTATTCCGGCCATAGGGCCCGAGAGAAGTTTGCACAGTCGAAGCGATCGTCTGGCAAGCGTCGATGTTCCTGATGACTGCTCCATCCTCACTTGCATACCTATCCCAGGAGTCAACGCGTAAGTAATTGCTTAGGAAGGAAAAGGTTTGGGAATGGGGGGAAACAAACGATTGATAGCCTTGTTTAAAGAGCCCACTGCCAGGGGCGGATGGAATTTGTAGAGACATCGTTGATAGAGGATAGCAGGTTGGATCAGAGTATCGGGAGTAGCCTTCTTACGTAGAGGTGGGGGGTGCGGCGGGGCGATTTGGTTGCTATTCTGACTGAAAAGTTCGGTGTGGAAGATTAGTTTACTTAGTCATACACCCCTTATCATCACAACTTCTCACTCATTTTGCAACTTTGTGCTAACCACCGGCAATTGGAGACTTCGGCTTTAGAACCTCAGAGATTTGTGAAAGGATCTGGCGGACGAAGCTCCTCCAGTGTGATATCCAAAGGACGATAGCCGGTGGATAAGATCAGATCTATGCGCATTCGGCGGTGGCTCTTACCCCAAAATTAGGGAAAATGGCCATTTTTAGACGGACAAATCCCGCTACTACCTTCTTGAAAACACTCTAAATCTCTCCATTGGATAGACAATTGTTATGCAAAAGCCCAGGGACCAAAGCTGTTCATTGTGGTGGGAATAGATGCTTTTGGTGTACTGTACAAAGGCATCAGACGAATTAATAAAATATATTCTCGGCTTCCGCCAGGGAGCATTCCTACTAGGCTTTCTACTCTACAGCATTATATATCCCGGCATAAGCCAGGCCATCGCTGCCTAGCCCATAGTACATCTGGAAAGCACCACCCAACGACCGCGTACAAAAGCGAGCAGCCGAAGCGTTTGAGCGGGTACTTTTACTCTACTACACTACTCCGCCCTGACAGTGTCGGGCGGGAGTTTATTTTATATCGTACAACATAGGAGCCGCGTCGTGAAACCGTCAAACAAAGAAGAAAAACCCAATCCAAACCTCTATACGAGCAAGCCACTTCAATCCCTCGCCACGCTCTAGAACGGAGTTTAACGTCTTTGTGTCTTCCCCATACCACGCTTTCCCGAGAACTATTTTGAGCAGTCAGTAAAATGTAGAACAGAGGTTACGACGAAGTGAGAACTCTATACATACCAGATGCTTAGGCAAGCTAGCGCTAACGTGTCTGTCACTCTCGCCCTGCCTAGCCATTCTGTTCATCCTCTTCTGCTGCAGTTTGGCAAGCTTCTCAGCCTTAGTTCTGCCAGATTCGTTGGCAATGCCATCTTCACGCCTGTTAATGCTTCTTGCCCGACTCTTTGCACGCTCAATAGGTGTCATCTTCTTGACGCTGGAACCTTCGTCAAGGTCCATAGCATCTGCATCTCTCGCAGCACGTGCTGCCGCTCTCCCCCTGGATATCGATCTTGCTCTTGCAGCAATACTTGAAGAGTCCAGACCAAGCTTATCGAGGTGTGCCTCCATGTCGCTAAGTTTCTTCCCCTGACCAGCACTTCTGGGAATCACAGCACGATTCTTGGTGCTCTTTTTAGAGCGAGCAGCGTTACGCATGAGTGCTTGCTGCTCGCGAATATAGTCAGCCTTGGTGCGGATCTCTGCCTCTTCTTCGTCCTCAATATCCTCAGGTTCGTCATAAAACCCACTCTCTTGAAGCTGCTCCTCCTCAGCCTCAAGTTCTGCAAGCTTTTGTTCGATATCGGGATCGATGAAATCGTAAACGTTCTTGCCATCATAGATCTCGGGTATCTTGTCCATTTTCCAATCAGGGTTTTCCAGCAAGTAGTTCTCTATCCCCTTTAGTTAATTGCGGGCCTCATACAGGATGGGTAAAATAACTGGCTCACTCTTAAGATTGACGTTATAGACACCAGCACCTCCTTCCTCAACTTCAATATCCCTCTCCAGCTTGCGCCTCTCAGGGTCTTCTTTGTTGTATCTCTTCCGGTTAAGGACGGCATCAGGGATAAATGGCCGCAATGCTTCCCCGATTGGTCTGGAAACATGAATTCTGTTGAGAATATCCGTTACCTCCTTTCCTACAGAGCTGCTCATAACATTCTTAAGCTTTTGCTCTACCCTCGATGCCAGTAGCCGCTCGCAGGCCTGATTCCTAACATCCATAACGCCCTCTTCCGTATGGCAACTCAATCTCAACATTTCTACCTCCCCGGACTTGGTTATTGTCTCCAGTAGCTCCTGTCTAGTGGGGTCGAGGTCCTCGGGTCTCACGGCGTCAATTTTGTTGACCACAAGAAAAACGATCTTGTTCGCGAAGAGGGGCTTGATAGAGTGGAAAAGCTGGACTTGGGCCTCAATAGTGTACCCGCACTGTTCACTCAAATCGACGAAATATAAAACTACAGAGCGTAAATGCGCGATAGCGGTAATTGACTGCATTTCAATTGTGTTCATTTCTTCGAGGGGATGATCCAGAATACCAGGAGTATCGATGGCCTGAAAACGTAAGTACTTGTAATCAAAGTGACCAACATAAAGCGACTTTGTTGTGAAAGCATAAGGCTGAACGTCGACATCCGCCCTAGTAACAGATTTCAAAAATGAGGATTTCCCAACATTTGGATAGCCGCAAATTAGGAGAGTCCGAGTGTTTGGGTCAATTGATGGTAAGCGGCCAAGATGTTGGCGAACTTGCTCAAGATACTCTAGAGAACCCTTCAATCGCTTGGTAATGGTAGCCATGCGGCCTAACGCAGCACGCTTGAGCTGTTTGCATTGGAACAAAGATTGGGCATATTTGATTAGCCGAACATAGTCGCGGGCAATTTGCTCGATAAGATGTTTCGCGGTCGAGAGTTGGCCAAGGGCGATTCTGAAATGGTCGGCGTCATATAAGGTATTCATGAGAGCGCTGTCTGCAAAATGAAGCTGGCCATCAGTTTACATAAGAGAAATGAAAGAACAGGCAAACATACGAAATGGATGAATGTCGGCCAATCTCGGGAACGACTCTAAAATTGCTCCAAGTTTTTCGGAAAAGGTCTGCTCAGTGAATTTCACCTTTCGCAGGTAGAAGGCTAGGACCAGTCAATCATAAGGTAAAATCTTATCCAACGAAATAGCAAACCTCTAATACGGCTGATTTTGAAACCAGCGCGGATCTGTGTCGGAAGCCTCCTCTGGGTTCTGGACAATACAATATCCAAGAACTCCTGAGAGGTTGGGACAGGTGCGATTGTTTTCCAAGTCTGTGGGGCGAGAAAGAGAAATCCAGTTAGCAAAATTCATAATTAGAGAGAGGAATGCCGATAACGGGTTTCCAGTGAAAGTTACCAACTGCATGATTTTCTGATTTTCTGATTTTCTGTAGTTTCTGCGGTCTTTGAATTGGAAGGCTGGAAGGTTGAAAGAAGATGGAGCCGGGTGCTCAACTTTGGTTTCTAATCCTACACAAGAGGAAAGGAAAAAGAGATCGTGTGCAAAATGTTTGTGGGTTGGTGACTAAGCATAGGAACCGTCCCCGTGCTTGTATGATATCGGTGGAGCAGGGTTATGGGTTTACTACTAGTTGTGGGAGTATTTTTGCCTTGTATGGAAGTTCTTGCTTGGCAGTGTGCTTGGCATATGGAGATTTTTCACGATGTCATACTATCAATCAACCACCGAATTTGGTCGTGCAACGGCAACACATATACTTAATCTCAATTGGGTTTAGTTTCATCTCTCTTCTTTACTAAAGGTCACGTTACAGGTCCCTGGCATGTAGGGACCGGACACAGGGGGGTCTTGGGAGGTGAAATTCCAGTGCCAAGAAACCCCCCGTGTCCGGTCCGTTTCTAGTCATCCCTCCCCGTCATTTTTCATCTTATCCTACGACAACAGGAGATCACAGAGCAAGTATCATAGTCTAAGTTCATAAACGCAGCCTAGTCGAACACACTATCGAGTGGCATCCACATTAAGGAAGTCAATCAAAACCTTCCACGCTGGTGCTGTCATCGGTAAAGAAGGATAATTGATAGAACCCTCTTATCTGATTGCACCTACACTTATCTTTTTCTTGCCTAAAGCAGGTAAAACTACCGGTACGGCAATACTCTTCGGAAAACTGGAGGGGCAGTTTGCTGCCCCACCAGCATCCAACTTCTGTCTTTCTTTCCCAACCAACTCCTTCAGTCTCTTTCCCCAACCCCGACAGTGGCTATTCCCTCACGCCCCCACCTGCGCATTTTTTTACCTCAAAAAAATAAAATCTAACCCCAATGGCTGAGGAAGCGAAAACGCTAGTTTCCTCTGCTGCTAATCTTACAGTCTCTGGGCCTGCCAATACCTGTTTGTTACCCCTTCTTGTTGGATTTTCCAATATGGACTTAGCCTTTTGCTACTCTTAGAAGTGAATAGCTAACCCTTTATAGTATTTATTGATGAGGATATCGGTGTTGACGCCCCGGAGACTCCTGGAACGGAGGGGCAGCCCTTCAGGACTCTTATCGGTGCTATGACTCATACATATAGATCTCAACCTGATGCGACATTCAAAATTCGTAAGAAACCAACTGGGCCCGAGGGCGAGACCCCGCATGCGTATGCCCCGGTTGCTAAGGCAGCTTTGAAGAAAGCTACGAACCTTCACCAGGCCAATCTCAAAAAGGAAGCCAAGAAGGCAGAAATGAACATCAAAGAACAGGAAGCGAAGGCTGCCAAGGATGCTCAATTAGAACAAGCGAAGAAGGTTGTTATTGTCGAAGATGTCTCCAAGCCGACGGCTGTTTCTATCAAACTTAGGGATACTGTTAAGCACCGCGAGACGAGGGTTGTTGTTCGTGGTTGGGTCCATCGTCTTAGAGTTCAGAAGAGCCTGGTTTTTATCACGCTTCGTGATGGTACCGGGTACTTGCAATGTCTTTTGTCTGGAGATCTTACCAAGACTTACGATGCTCTTACTCTAACGGTCGAGACTACTATTGCTATCTACGGAGTGATTTCACCAGTTCCGGAGGAAAATCACGCTCCAGATGGCCACGAGCTGCATGCAGACTACTTCCAAGTTATCGGCAAAGCCCCCGGCGGGGATGATACTATCTCCAACATTGTAGCCCCGAACGCTGATCCTCAAACCAAATACGATAACAGACATCTGGTCATTCGCGGAGACGTAGCAAGCTCTGTGTTAAAAGTTAGAGCATCTGTTCTACGAGCATTTAGAAAGAGCTACGAGGATTTGGGATTACTGGAGGTTACACCTCCTTGCATGGTTCAAACTCAAGTTGAAGGTGGTAGCACACTTTTCGAGTTCAACTACTACGGCGAAAAGGTGGATTCAAACTCTGCATGGTCATGATTTGAGGCTAATTGAGCTGCGCCCTAGGCTTACCTGACCCAATCATCCCAATTATATCTCGAAACTTGTCTCCCCTCTCTCGGGGACGTTTTTTGTGTTCAGGAGTCTTTCCGTGCAGAACGTTCTCTCACCCGTAGGCATCTTAGCGAATACACTCACATTGAAGCAGAACTAGCTTTTATAACTTTTGACGATCTCCTCAACCATCTTGAGGAAGTCATTTGCCGTACAATCAGCTACACCCTTACCGATCCTCTCATTAAAGGAAAAATAGCCGAGCTCAATCCAAAATTCGAAGCCCCTAAGCGTCCATTCTTGCGCATGACCTATGCCGACGCGATCGACTGGCTGGTTAAAAATAATATCCCCAACGAGGAAGGGGAGCCTCACAAATTTGGTGATGATATTGCAGAAGCCGCTGAGCGCAAAATGACAGACATAATTGCTAAGCCTATCTTCTTGACCAAGTTTCCCGTGAAGGTCAAGGCCTTCTACATGAAGAAAGATTCTGCGGACCCCAGGGTCACCGAGAGCGTTGATTGTCTTATGCCTGGTGTCGGTGAAATTGTTGGTGGTAGTATGAGAATGGAGAATCTCGAGGAACTCATGGGTGCTTATGCAAGGGAAGGGATTTCTCCAGACCCCTACTACTGGTTCACTGACCAGAGAAAGTTAGTTGGTCCTATATAAACCCTACTCCATCCACTGGATTAACGAGTGTTTGTAGGTACGGCACTTCACCGCATGGCGGTTATGGTATCGGCCTCGAGCGCCTCCTTGCGTGGATGTGCGACCGCTACACCGTTAAAGAGTGCTCTCTTTACCCTCGCTGGACCGGGCGTTGTACTCCTTGAAACAAACTCCTCTCTTGGCCAACGGATCCTCCCAGGCAAACGAGCCACTTTTTTGTCCTCGCTCTCCTTGTCCGATGGTCGAGGTTGTTTTTAAATTTTTTTACATTTTTTCCCCTTCTTTACGTAGTACTAGGCTGGGGCGACCGCGGGGTGCGGGAATGCTGTGTTGTGTGGTGCAGGGCTTCGGTGGCATCGTGTAAATCCGTAATGATATCCCACCTTTCCAGTGTGTCGGCGCCTGCCCATGAATTAGTGAGATGTACCTAGATTCATTAAATCTCACTCGGATAACAGCAGCGCCCCCCAGAAACTATACCCTAATGCAACGGTGGCATGTTCAGCTCAGAATATTGGGACTTATGTCACCGTATATTAATACACCTCAAGGTGTGGGTGCCGCGGTCTTGTGTGCAGGTATCGTACCGGTGGCAGTAGAAGGGTAGGGAATCGATCCTCTCTACCGGCGATCCACACCCCCCTATGGCTCTTCGATTCCTCATCTCACACACTTTGCCTCCAAAACTCATTGTGGAACATACCGCTTCAAGTCGGGGACATTGCGTCCGCTACACGATCCCCTAGTAAGGCCCTATGTATATTCCCTTTGTTTGGTCTCAAGTGAGGGTTGCGCTTGTGGTGTTTCCTTCCTTGTATCCGAGAAGGGGAATTCCAACATTACTCTTGGACATTTATCTTCTGCCGTAGGGACTTGAATAAATGGACCATGTGGTATGTAGTTCAAAATTTCCTCTCCTGGAAAGGTGTAAATAAAATGCACGAAAAAACCTGCTTTCCGAGACAAATGAAAAAAGGAAAGGAAGAATCAGATCTTGCTAGGAAAGGCAAGTTCAACATCACGGGATAAGGTCCGACCAGCTCCCGATTTTCACGTATGTCCCTTTGCCAACGCCCGAGCCGTATGTAGCGGGAGCAAGTTGACAAACTCTGCTAAGTTAAGCACAAGGAAAGTCTGGCCGAGTTCGATGCTAGGATTCTAGAGGCCTCTCAAACGATTCTTGAAGACGACAATACTGTACGTGGTATAATACCATTGGGACGGAGCTCTGCTAACGGGAAATTTTAAGTAATTGGGTTTGGGACCTCCTTGCTGTCACAAAATTGTCTTGGGACAAGCCCTTTTTCAATTTTATTTTCTTTGTCATATCTGCATATCTCTACTGCCGGTCAAGGTCACCAAACACTAATGAACTCCTCTAAGAATATTATTTGCGTTAAGGATAACAAAAATGTAGCTACTTTGTTATACGGAATTTAAGATATGATAACATTGGCAAAAAACTGTGGGACACAAAAAAGTTAATAAAATTGGAATTTGCATAATATCATTATCTTACATGAGGAAAAAAATAGTATCTGCCTAAAAATATACCCAAAACCTCAGAGGAAAAAAGGCTGATGGGCCAGTATGTTTGGAGCACTACGCTGCTGACGCTGACAAAAAGCTGTTTTTTAGGGACGGTATATACGCTCCATGCTGACAGCTGACTATTTTAAATGGTACGACCGGTATAATATTATTGATCTCCGAAGTTCCCTCGATAGAGTGGCAGATACATGCGCAGATCTGGAAGCGCTGTGGGTGGGTACCTATTGGACATATAAAAGCTTTAACGACTGTATCATGAGATTAAGTTTGAAAGCTCATTACCGTAGGGACAGAAATGTCCTTGTCGCTTTTTTGCCAGTGCCCTCATTTGCGTGTCCTATTTGTAGTAAGTTTCCAATAGGATTCATCGGGTGGCTGCTTAGAATTGACGGGGTCGTTCGTGGAGGTGGCAGTTCCAGAGAGGTATATAAACGTACTTCTTTCTACACTTTCCCTCCATCTCTCTCACTATTATTTCAGAAATTTTTGAAATCTAGTAAACCTTCGCGCTACCTCAAAAACTTTTGTTCGCATAAATCTAAGAAAAATTTTAGTTAACCTTTAGATTTAGTTTTCTGTTCTGTCAAGTGCACCTAGCTCCCGCTCAGGCCTCTGCCCCCTTCCTTGTTGCCATCCCAGGCGAGCTATCTGTGGCCTCGCCCAGTTATCCTGTCATGGCTTCAAGTATGGATACAGACCCCTCCGCTCCCCCCTCCTTTCCCCCTCCCCCTAGGGCTCCCTCTGCCCTTTCCAGGACCCAACGCGCTGCC